>JAJOZX010000029.1:1965000-2030000 GCA_023014485.1 Bathynomus jamesi
TGCGAACAGCAACTGCACAGTGTGGAGTCGCACCATCTAAAAATGGACCGATTATGCAATCCCGTGACATAGCACAACAAACGCTAAGTTTTGGTGAAATCTCGTTCAAGTTGTTTTAGCGTTAAATAGGCCACTTCAATCACCCGACTTAAACCCCTTTGCACTTTTATCTTTTTTATGCGGGAAGGAGGGGCCAAGGGCGAAGAGCCAAAATCAAGGTCCTATGTTTTCGAGATGTTTGGACACTGTTTTTGAAAGATTGAAGGTCAAAGGTAAGGGGAAAAATGAATTGAGGAACATTGTTACAAAGTTGACCAGCTGAGTAGATAAAAGATTGAAAATACCGATTAACCCTTGCGTTAGAGAGTTGGACAGAACAAGAATGTGTTGAAAGTCTGATACTGCGTGCTCTCCTTAAAGGTGGAGGCATGCAGTTAGAAAGTTTAGAAGTTATTAAAAACTGTGCAGGTGACGTTTGTCAGTTTCGTGCTCCCTCTTCCTATCAAAATTAATAGTGTTTAAAGTTAGTGATCCATTGTGTTACTGCTCCAACAAAATTGCAAAAGTTCCAAGATTAAACAACTACAATCTCATCGGATAATGTACATTACTTAACTAACAATATTACATAAAACTCATAAAAGTTTTCTAGCGACCTTCGGCATTATCATCTTAGTCCTACAGGGCCACAAGTTGTACCCGTGACCCTAAAATAACAACATACGAACGAACGACTGAATTTTAATTGCATGTTTAAATAAAAATTTAATGTAAAGCAAGAATGTTATCTAAAAATCGAAACAAATTCTCTCATGAAGACTTCCAAAAACCATCAACAAATATCTAAATTTCAAGTGAATACACTTTTTAAAAAAAATGCCAAAAAGAGGAAACAAAAATGAACAAAAAATTCACGTGTATTATACTAACTGAAATCTAGTTAAGTGAAAATAAAAGATTTTTTTTTTAACATTACAGGGTACACAAGCTACCATGTATGGAAGAGGTGTAAGTATATTTGTAGACTCAAACTACAAGAGTAAAAGTATGGAAGAAGAACTGGCAAGCTTAAACAATACCTCAGAAACACTTGCAATTGAAATGTTCATTCATGACACCAAGTATTCAATTTTAAGCATGTGTCGACCACCAACTAGTAACGTACCAACTTTTATCACAAATATCTATGGAAAACTGATACGTGTGGGTAATAGGGAGGTAAGGAAAATGGTCCCCTGAGTATGTAGGTTGTTAATCTAACAACTATTAAACTCCTTTTATGTCAATGACTGTGTAGATGAAACCAATCGGTTGCTGACCAGAGTTAATCTCCACACTAGTATTTATATACTGTGATAAAGTGTACTTGGTAGTATTGATACAATGACACTACCAATCAACCAACCACAAAACAAAGCTGGAGGAAAAGAGAACATGCAAGAACAGCGGCATGACAAGCAGGGTGCTTGAAACGGAAGGAAGAAATTCAGCTTCTTAAAGTGCACTCACCTAAATTAAACAAATAGAAGGACTCCCAAACAAACCAGGACTTATCTAATAACACCCGGTAAGTGAACCGTTGTATTTCCAAGCCCCAGTTTAGTGATAGCAGTTTAAACTAGGTCCAGTTAGAGTAGGCCTACATTGTGGTTTAAGACCTAACATTAATTTATGGCTTAACAAAGGCTACGGTAAATTAACCTAACCTAATTTTGTGAGGAATCCTACTGAGGACCCCAATTTATTCTACCCACTCTAAACTATCTCCGTAATCTCTAGGCTAGGCTTAACCTACTTGCAGTTAGACTGGAGATGTTAGTGGTGGATTAATTGGGGACCATTTCATACAAAGCATTCTTCACATATCGATGGAATTCTAACCTCCAATTATATTTGTAACAATTGTATTATTGCAGGAGATTAAAATATTAATCTCGCAAGAGAGCATTGAAATAAGAATGCAAGCTTCCTTCACAACATGAAGACTGCAAGTGGTTTTAAATTAGCTACTACAAATCCAACTAGACTTCACAATGACGTTAGAAATTCGACTCTGCTAGATCAGATCTGGGTGCGGTCCCCGTATGAATGCATTTCGGGTATAATTATATTATCATGAATCTCTTGCTGTCTTGCCTACGTACACCATGCAAATCACCCATTTTTCTTCAAAGGAAACCATAAGAATTGACCATAGATCTTACAGCTATAATAACAAATTAAAGTTCCTAAGAGAAATAACAGCTTTGGACTGGACAAGAGAATAACCGAAAGTAACCATAACATTGGAACAAAATTTCAAGCATTCTCAGACACACTAAAGGATATATTCAACCTAAATTTTCCTCTTAACTCAAAAGTAATATCTAAAGCTAAATACAATGAATCACACCAGCACTCATTATGAGTATTAAACGCAAGCATACACTTTAAACCAGTGATGGCGGACGACGAAGAGTTAGCTACGACGCCAATACAGTGATCAGCCATACGTTAAAAAACGTACGACGATCACTGAACTTATTAGGCCTATTAATTATAAAAAGTGGAAAATTTATATTACTTTAATTTGTAAACAAACATTTGTAATTAAATTTTACTTTAGGTTTATAATTAAATAACTGAAATTTTATTAATTGTTCATAAAAATTCACATTATAACTATTTCATTACATTATTTTTATAATGAAGGGGTAACTAAAATTATTTTTATAAAACTGCGTATTGACGGAAATCACCTCTGATAGATGTGGGTAAAAATGAAGACCGTATACTGTACAGGGTGTCCCAGAATTAACTATCTATTTCAATGAAATCGGACAAATTTTTTAAAAACACTTTTATTTATGTTTATCATGTTTAATATGTGTTAAAAATGTATAAATTTCTAAATTTTTTTCATAATTTTATTTTCATAATTTTTTCATTATCTGGTCCAATGAAAGACCGTCTGAAGTCATAGAATGGCAAAGAGACTCTCCAAAAGTTAACGTGTGGCTTGGAATGACCAAATCCAAAATTTATGGCCCATTCTTCTTTGCGGAAGCAACTGTAACAGGTACCGTCTACCTTGATATGCTTCAGCAGTTTCTCGAACCACAGCTTCTTGATGATGGCATTCTTGATAATGTTGTGTTTCAACAAGATGGAGCACCATGTCATTATGCTCTAATTGTTCGAGAATACCTCAACAGACGCTTCCGAATCGGTGGATTGGACGTGGAGGACCTCGACCTTGGCCTCCGCGTTCTCCGGATTTGACACCCTGGATTCTTTGCATGGGGTTTCATAAAAACAAAGGTTTATCGCCAAAAGATCAATGCTTCTTGTTGAAACACAACATTATCAAGAATGCCATCATCAAGAAGCTGTGGTTCGAGAAACTGCTGAAGCATATCATGGTAGACGGTACCTGTTACAGTTGCTGCCGCAAAGAAGAATGGGCCATAAATTTTGGATTTGATCATTCCAAGCCACACGTTAACTTTTGGAGAGTCTCTTTGCCATTCTATGACTTCAGACGGTCTTTCATTGGACCAGATAATGAAAAAATTATGAAAATAAAATTATGAAAAAAATTTAGAAATTTATACATTTTTAACACATATTAAACATGATAAACATAAATAAAAGTGTGTTTTTAAAAAATTTGTCCGATTTCATTGAAATAGATAGTTAATTCTGGGACACCCTGTACAAAACGGAAGCAACAACAAATTTGAAAACAACAGTTCTCAAAATTAAAGGAATAGAGGTTTTCAATTAAATTAACTTAGTTAATCAAAATTAAAATCAGAATAAAAGCCTTACACACACTGTTGTAAACAATTACAGTACTTTATCACTTTTAACAAATTCACCGCCAATGACGAGAAATCTCGTCTTTTGACACATCAGTTGACCGCCAAAGACAGGAAATCTCGTCTTGAACGTATACATTATAAGCTTATTTTGGTATATTTTGTTTAGAGATATCTTTAGTTTTAATTTATGTTTAAATTTTTAGCGAGACTTTCCCTTTCCCGAGTCATCAAATCAAAGATATAAATTAAAGGTAAACTAATGCTTGACATTTACCAATATATATATATATATATATATATATATATATAATAGAGAGAGAGAGAGAGAGAGAGAGAGAGTTGCAAGGACAAGAGGAAGCCTCAAAGACCTTTCGGTCCACTCTGGGAGGTTCCTGTTAAAAAGTTTATTTTTCTTTCAACTATCGTAGCAGTAGTAGAAAACTGGATAGAAAAGTAGAAGGCTCTCTCCCCACCCTCCGCTCCCTCCCTGCCAGAGGCAGGTACGGAAAAAGGTTGAAGAAAATACCTTGACCCTGGAAAAGTAGCCAAGGAAATTTTACAGGAAAGTGGAGAATATATAAATAGCTCTATATTTAGCTTGCTCACAGAGACACCGTGCAAGCGAACTCCTGCAGAGTTTTCTTATGTTTTAATCTTAAACTATGAGAGTATTCAGTACTTTGTCTAGCCTATTTTTAAACACATTTACACTTTGACTGGAAACAACCTCTGAGGGAAGTTGGTTCCAGATATTAACTATTTTATAAGAAAAGAAATTTCCACAGACAGAGGTCCAAATGTCTTTAGTTCCAGTTTAAACCATTATTTCTTGTCGGATTGGCATTAAGTGAGAATAAGTTTCTGTAATCTACCCTGTCTATTCCTTTGAGCATCTTGAAGACTTGAATAAGCTGACCCCGCAACCTCCTCGTCTCTAAGCTAAACAGATTTAGTCGCTCCAATCTCCGTTGGTAGCTTTGCATTCTCATTGAAGGGATCAATTTTGTAGCCCTTGCTTGTACTCTTTCTAACCTTTCTATATCCTTCCTGAGGGATAGAGACCAAAACTGCGCACAGTATTCCAGTTGAGGTCTGACTAGAGAATTATAAAGAGACATTACAGTCTCCTTGTTCCGAAACTGGAACTGTCTTTTAATATAACCTAATAATTTTAAGGCCCTCTTTTCGACTTCTGCACAGTGCTTCGACGGTTTCAGATCGTTGCTGATATAGACTCCTGTCTTTCTCTAGATCGGTCTCAGTCAAGTTCCTTCCTGAGGTGACGTGTGTATATATATATGTATATAGTCTAAAAGTCACTAAAGGGAAATATCACTAAATTTAAACTGAATGGCAAGAGCAAGGCATAAACGAACCAACGCGGCTGTTCGTATTGAGTAGGGCTAGCCTAAAGATGTTTATTCCTATCTGACCTAATCATTGGTGCTGAGTGCAATTAGGTGGTGTTTCTAAGGTGACAAATGGGGTAAGAAGTTGTTCGTACTTAAGTATAGTTAGGGGTAATGTCTATAGCTTCTAAATTGGTAATGTAAGAGAGAGTTAGGTAGGCTGTTTGTGGGACACAGGAATCCAATGATAAGCTTCAAAGAATACCTAATTCAACGCACCGGTAAGTGCTTTTGATTGTTTGCTAGAACCTAAGTAACCTAACTGGGGCGTCTACCCCACGCTATCACACTTCCCAAGAGAGAGTAATCGGTCTTCGGGTTTTTATAACCTATGTGCATTACCTTACATTTGTCCAAGTTGAATGGCATCTGCCAAGTAGCAGACCATTCGCCCAACCTGTCAAGATCGTTCTGAAGCGTTCTTACGCCCTCCTCAGTACCTACATTACTTCCTAATTTCGTATCGTCTGCAAATTTGGAGATTGCACTTAGAAGTCCGACGTCTATATCGTTAATATAGATGATAAAAAGTAAAGGACCCAGCACGGAACCCTGTGGGACACCACTGGTGACGGGCGCCCACTCCGAAGCCACTCCATTTATTACCACTCTCTGCTTTCTATCTTTTAACCAATCCTCAATCCAGTTGGAAAACGAGCCCGGTGATTCCTAGTCCTTTACTTTAGCTATCAATCTAGCGTGAGTGACTTTGTCAAAGGCTTTTGAAAGTCGAGATACACTATATCTATTGCCCTACTTGCATCGTACAGTGTATGCTATATGGAAAACTAACAGGTTTGTCCAGACAGGATCTATGTCGCCTAAATCCATGTTGAGAATAAAAAATTAGATTGTTAGATTCAGGTGATACACAATACGTTTTGTAATGATGGATTCCAACAGTTGCCGACAACTGATGTTAAACTGATCGGGCGATAATTACAAGGATTTTCCCTATCACCCTTTTTAAAAATAGGTGTTACATTTGCTAACCCAGTCGGTTTGGAACTTTCCCTACTCGATTGATTGTTGAATATGGTTACTAAGTCGTCAACAACATTGTGGCTAACCTTTTAATACCCTTGGAAGAAATAAGTCGGAACCAGGTGATTTGTATTTATTCATCTTATCAATTAATTGCTGTACAGTGCTTACAATAAGTCTCGCGCCTCTGTCTCGTCCAAGCTAGTCTGTTAGGTAAAAATGGGCGGTCCTTATGGCAGCGGAGGTGTGTTCGGATTGGTGCACATAAATTGCTCTAACCCCATCAATGACGTTCATTATTACGTCACTTCTGCTACATTTAGTGTTTAAATACAAAATGATTAAGAAGCAGAATGACCAAGTTTCGGGATGTTGGGATGATTATGGAGCATCCTAGTCATCATAATATTGGCTTGGCATTACATTATACCGTCTCACTATATACTGTAGCGGGTAGCCTATAGAGAACGACTAATTCCGCAAATATCCCAAATCATGGCATGATACCTAAGTTATTTGACGCAGGTCTAAATTATTTGCTCAAATGCAATGATTGATATTAAGTAATTGTTGGGAATTGTTGTCAATATTGTTGTTTGTGATACATATCCTACGTGAAGAATCTAATGACCAAATTCCTCAGTGAACCTCTCACGCGCTCGCATTCGAGGAAGTCACGGTCGTCTCACTAAAGATAGTTTTATCCATTGTTTTAAGTGGTAACCTATGCATCTTATGAAAGTCATTAGTCTAAAGCAAGACTGGAGGGCCGTGAATCAGAGAAATTTGCATTTGATTTGTTCATCGTAATTATACGTAATAGAGTATACTGTATATAGTAGTATATAAGAGTTTATTGGTAGCATATCATATGACAATTCCCATAAACATGAGATGGCCTTGATGTTGCCAGTTTTATTTTTTTCCTGAAACTATTACCTTCTCATAGTTTGTTTCAACAATGCATATATTATCATCTCCACGAGCGTAGACATTGCAAGAAAAATTCTAACTAAGGATAAGTAAAGTTCTTTCATGGTCACAATATATACTTTTATAGATGTTCAAACATAAAAATATAATAAAATTCTATATTAACATAAATATATATTCGATACACATTACATCATGGCTTTAACATCAGTATTCGTATAGCTTCCTCCGGCATCAATAATTTCTTGCAATCGTTGCTGCATAGAAGAGGCCAGATTGTAGGGAATGTTTGGTGTTCGACTTAAGCTCTCCCAACTATTCCTCGTGGAGCTAAAAGTGCTTCAAATGTTCTTCATTGCGTTGCTCCCATTCGTTAATCATTATTGCCCAAAGGTTTTCAATCGGATTCATATCAGGAGAACGTGGTGCAGAATTAGATTAATAATCTCTGGCTCTCTTTTCCTCCTCCCTTCGTAATTCCCCACCCAACCTCGTTTCCTTCGACACAGCAAGCTTACCTGCATCCTCATTCCACTTCCTTCATTAAACCTATTATCGCTTTTACTGTCCCTTCCTTCCATCCTTCAATGCCAGCGTTCTTAAACCTAGCACATAAATTATATAATATGGAATCTAACACCTTAGATCTCTACGCATTCATGTTACTTGAAGACGCCTGTGTCTTAGGGGAATCTAAGTACTGAGAGTGGGTTTGAGGGGTAGTCTATAGATTATTACAGATGACCTTGAACGCTCCAACTATTTAAAAATGATATTTATTACGCACATCATATGGCATAATACACACATGAATTTAAGTATCTTACACTATAGGAATGGAATTGAATCCTACCAGAGTTAAAAAGTCGCAAAATATGATAGATTAGTTTGTATTAATAGGTTACTAGGAGAAAAGGATTTGGGATAGAGGGGAAGGCAGAGTATATTTTCTCGAGTTTCGGTTATTATTAACGTTATATGGATACATTGACATGCGGTGTGATCAGAGAGAGAGAGTTACAAGGAGTTACAAGGACAAGAGGAAGCCTCAAAGACCTTTCGGTCCACTCTGGGAGGTTCCTGTTGTTAAACAAGTTTATTTTTCTTTCAACTATCCTAGCAGTAGTAGAAAACTGGATAGAAAAGTAGAAGGCTCTCTCCCCACCCTCCCTGCCAGAGGCAGGTACGGAAAAAGGTTGAAGAAAATACCTTGACCCTGGAAAAGTAGCCAAGGAAATTTTACAGGAAAATGGAGATATAAATAGCTCTATATTTAGCTTGCTCACAGAGAGAGAGAGTGAGAGAGAGTTACAAGGAGTTACAAGGAAAAGAAGTACCTCAAAAGGCCTTGCGGCCCATACCGAGGAGGTACCAATGGCAACGGTGCCAGGGAAAATTTGTGAAAGTTTATTTTTCTTTCAACTATCCTAGCAGTAGTAGAAAACTGGATAGAAAAGGAGAGAGAGAGAGAGAAGAGAGAGAGAGAGAGCTTTTAAATCACACCTTTTAAATGGTTTGTGGGTAAGGGCTTGACGTATGTTATTTTAGTCCAGGGTAGTTTATGTGGAGGTGTTAACGTAACTTGCACTTGGGACTGTTAATTATAAGACAACTACCATAGCTGGGACTGAGACACGTTATCCCCTGCATACTCTATATATATCTATATACAGTATGTCTCTATATACAAATAGATAAAGTGATCGACACAATGATAATGTGGACGTCATTGATGGGGTTAGAGCAATTATGTGCACCAATCCGAACACACCTCCACTGCCATAAGGACCGCCCATTTTATACCTAACAGACTAGCTTGGGACGAGACAGAGGCGCGAGACTTATTGTAAGCACTGTACCTCATTTCTCGTAAAACTTATGGTCTCTACGGGATTGTCACCATCATATGTAATCCGAAGACTTGGCACTTCTATTGTGTCTTCCTCCGTGAAGACTGTAACGAAGAACTCGTTTAACGTATTAGCTATGTCTTTATCACCGAATTTCAGTACGCCATTTCTATCTTTTAAGGGGCCTACAGAATTTTTAATTGGCTTTCTGCTATTAACATGGGCAAAAAATTCTTTAGGGTTAACTTTACAGAGTGAGGCAACTCTAGCTTCTTCATCACGTTTGGCTGATCTAATTAAGGACTTAACCCTCCTACGTAGGTTTATATAGTTTTCTGAATTAGTGTGGTTGAAATGCGACTTAAGTAGTTTGTAGGCTCTATTTCTTCCCGTAATAGCCCTCCTAATTTCGTTGTTAAACCATTTCGGTGACTTTGTTACAAGGAAGGAACCATTTTAGTGGGTATAAAAGTGTTCTGAAATATTCTAAATTGATCCCTATATGAGCTCCAGGTGACATTGACATCCTCACTTATTAGAACTTCAAGCGTGTCTAAACTACTTCGGAAGCTTTCAAAATTTGCTCTCGAGAAATCCAGTCTTTCACGAGTCTTTTTGCGTGTATTAACTGGAACCCTGAGGTCAAACCTAATCAAATTATGATCGCTGTTACTGAAATTTTCACCAATAGTCAGGTTAGAGACTAGGTCATCTTCGTTCGTGAATATGAGGTCTAGTTTATTATTACCCCTAGTAGGCCCGTCAACCCATTGACTTAATAAGTTATCATCGGCAAATTCCAACAGTCTTGAGCCTTCAGCATCAGCTGTTTTGTTTTCCCAATTTACATTACCACAATTAAATCACCGAAAATCACACTGATCTTATTATTCACTATTCTGCTTAATTTGTTATACAAGTTTATATCCTTATCCACGGGGTAGTGAGGTGGTCTATATACTAGAAGTAGCTGCACTACTTTATTATTTAGGTTTAGATCAATTCCCAACATTTCATGAGCAGATACGATATTACTGTTTACCGGGTGCAGGAGTCCCGAGCATACAAAAGTACACCGCCGCCTTCCCTTCCGTTCCTATCTTTGTGAAATATTTTGTAACCTACATTTCAAATTCTCCTACAAAATCCCTTGATTCAGAATGAATCCAGGATTAAGTTATTCCGATGATATCAAAGTTCTCAGTTTTGACAAGCGCTATAAATTCCATTAGTTTGTTTCTAATTGACCTAGCATTTGAAGAGCACAGTTTTGAGTGATTTTAAGTTGTGATTTTTCCTAACTGGCCTGAGTCGTTTCCCGACGCAGTTGAACTAACTACTGGGGGAGTGGGACTAACTGCTGGGGGAGGGGGGCGAAAAATACATGGCAGCGGTGGGATTCGAACCCACGCCTCCGAAAAGACTCCGAGAGAGAGAGAGAGAGATTTTACTCGTTCACTTCCACAATTGTTCTAGTAGGCTTTTATGAATGACCCACAAAGTAAGTTACAGCAATTGTGTTTACGAATCGATGTGAAAGGAGCATAGGCCTATAACAATTCCTGCAGCTATTGAAGAATAGGGACCCCAGCCTTCTTTAGTTAGCTTTATAAGGCTAACTAACGAAAATATCATGACCTAACCTAAGCAATCGTCAAGGCGAGTACAGTTAACCTAACGATTGGTTAGGTTAGGTCGTGATATTTTCGTTAGTTAGCCTAACTAAAGAAGGCTGGGGTCCCTATTCTTCAATAGCTCCCAATTCCTTAATCTGATGTTAACTACTTAAATCTAAACTATCAATTTATCGTTACTACTAAATTATATCTATTTACAGTTCGAAAGAATTTGCAATACTTTTCCGTACTTTTGCTTCAAGGACGGACAGTTGACCTAACCGGGCATTCAATAATGGAGGGGAGCAGATGACGAAAAGTACCGGATTTGCTGTTCCATGTGAATCAATTGCAATCTATACTAATAAAACATATTAAGAAGTATGGAAATTCTATGAAGAGTATATTTTGGTTAAAGTCCAAATTTACCAAGCTTATAACTTACTATTATATGGAGCGATACAAGCAGAAAATACCAACGTGTAGGCTTACAAGTCACTATGTAACCTAAATGAATAGTACTGTACAGTATACAGTAATTGTTCGTAACGACTCGGGTACTACAGGGTGTACACAAAGTCCTTTCCCGATTATAAACTTTAATTAATTACATGAAATCCGAGGAGGAGACAGTACTGCTTTGTTTTGCATGTTCTACAGAAGCTAAGGCTAACAAAGACCCTAAGATCCACTCTAAGGTTAGCCCGAGAGAAGGAAAGAGTAGGGGGTTAAGAGAAGAGAAGAGAATAAGGAGTTAAGTAAGGAGCAACACCTATCATTCGTGAGTTAACATTCATTCAAAAGAGAAAAAGACACCATCATCATCCGCCGGCCACTGCCGACAAGTCAGAAAATAGTCGGAGAGAATAGGAGAGGGGTGAAAGATGAAAAGAAGTAAAATAAGAACGCTTACAAACCATGCAAACACAGTCTTAACTCACAGTCATACCATGCAAACTACAAACATGCAAGAAAAGAGAGTTACAGACATGCAAAGTAAAAAAAAGTAGGTAAAGTTAAACAAAAAGTGGGTTAGTTTACGCTACGAGCTACATCTACAGTACGTTCGTGTTAGTCTAATTTTTTTTTTTTTTTTATTTTATTGCTGGCATCACACGCTGGCATTCATCGTCAACAGATCATCCTTGAGCACCACCACCAGAGCTCCTGTTGCTAACTTTGTTTTTTTATTTTAAACAACATTAATACTTTTAAAATGTCTGTCAAGACGGTTCTTAAACATATTAACGCTGGTAGAATGAACGACTGACGCGGGAAGATTATTCCATTTATCAATTACTTTTAAACGTAAAGAAGTTTTTAGCGATATTAGTATGAAACGTCTGCCACGCAACTTAAACCCGTTATTGCGAGTATTACTATTATCGAAAGTGAACAATGTCAAAATTTACGTTATCAATGTTATTAACGATTTTGAAAACTTCAATAAGCTCCCCCTTAATCTCCTAGTTTCGAGTGAATACAGGTCTAACTCTTTAATCCTATCTTCATAAGGCTTATTGCGCAATGACGGAATCAGTTTCGTGCACGACGTTGAACCCTTTCTAACCTATCAATATCCTCACGCAAGTACGGGCACCAAAACTGAACTGCATATTCTAAATGAGGCCTGACTAGGGACTTGTAAAGGGGCAATATAATATCCTTCGATTTAAATTCGAAATTACGCGCTATGAAGCCTAACATCCTATTAGCTTTTGCGCAAGACTCCAGGCACTGGTTCCTAACCTTTAAATCCTTAGATACGCGTACGCCTAAATCTACTTCCTCGTCAACGCTCGCTAACTCCCTATCATCCATCGTGTACGTGTAATTATTGTTGCGAGAACCTATATGCAAAACTTTACATTTGTCTACGTTAAATTGCATCTGCCACTTATCTGTCCACTCCATAATCCTATTACTATCGTCCTCGTTAACAACCTTACCGCCTATTTTAGTATCGTCCGCGAATTTTGACACGTTACTAGTCAAACCTACATCTATGTCGTTAATGTAAATTACGAATAGCAATGGGCCTAACACTGAACCCTGTGGGACACCGCTACCTACATCTAACCACCCCGATTCACTACCATTAACTACCACCCTCTGTCTCCTAGCACGAAGCCATTCTTCTAACCAGTTAGCTACCTGACCGCGTATACCGTGCGCTTTGACCTTCGCAATTAGTCTCCTATGCGGAACTGTATCGAATTAGTCTCCTATGCGGAACTGTATCGAACGCCAAGTTTTTTCTTGTCACTGTTTCGTGTGGATTAATGCATAAGGTTTTAGGCCCCTTCTTCTTTGCTGAAAAGTGTTACGGCACAAGCGTACTTGAACATGCTCGAGTTCTTTGTAGCTCTTCAGTTGGAAGGCCTTCAACCATCTATCATTTTACAGCAAGACGGTGCTCCTCCACACTGGGGTTTGTTAGTGCGTGAGTTCTTGAACACCACTTCTCCCGGACGATGGATTGGGCTTGACGGGCCGGTGCCATGGCCTCCCGACCCCTTGATATCACGTCCCCTGGACTTCTTCCTGTGGGGATATGTAAGGATTGTGTGTACCATACCTCGGTGTGCTGACATTGACACTATTCGTGCAAGGATTTGTGATACCATCAACAGTGTTATGAGAGTGCTAGCGAACATATAACGTGAACTTGAATTTCGCTTGGATGTGCTACGTGTAACTAACGGCGCACATGTTGAGATTTAACGAGAAACGATGAACTTCATGTGTTATGCAACAACATGCAAGACAAAGCATAGTACTTTTCCGTTATCTGCCCCTAATAAAAAATTGACCGGTTGGGTCAACTTACGCCCTTGACGATTGGTTAGGTTAAGTCGTGATATTTCGTTAGTTTTAACGAAAATATCACGACTTAACCTAACCAATCGTCAAGGGCGTACCAGTTGACCTAACCGGTCAATTTTTTTTATTAGGGGACAGATAAGAAAAGTACCCAAAGCATTACTAGGTCTTCTTTAGATTTCATGTAATTAAAGTTTATAATCGGGAATGAAGAGAATGACAGGATATTCTGGGAGGACGGGCAACCAAATGAAGAGATGACGGGAAGAGTGGAGAGGAGTGAAGTGGTGAGGGAGTTGGCGAAGATGAAGAATGGTAAGGCAGCTGGACCAGATAAGATACCTGCAGAAGCATGGAAGGCATTAGGAGAGGAAGGTATTAATTTACTATGGGATCTGATGGAGAAGCTGTTTGAACAGGAGGTGATTCCCGATGAATGCCGTAGCAGTGTTGTAGTGCCAATCTATAAGAAGGGGGATGCGCAGGACTAATAACTATAGAGGGATTAAGCTCATGTCACACACCATGAAGATATGGGAGCGGATCGCGGACGGAAGATTGAGAGATGAAGTTGACAGAGCAGAGGAGCAGTTCGGATTCATGCTGGGTAGAGGAACCATGGATGCAGTATTTGCCTTACGCCAGGTGATTGAGAGGTACAGGGAGGGATAGAGACCGATGCATATGGTATTCATAGATTTAGAGAGGGCTTACGATAGGGTCCCAAGACAGGAGGTGTGGAGAAGCCTTAGACAGAAGATGGTACTGGAAAAATATGTCAGACTGATACAGGAAATGTATAGAGATGTACATGCGACGGTTAGGAGCTGTCTGGGAGAGACGGACAGTTTTGAAGTAAGAGTTGGGTTGCATCAGGGATCTGCGCTTAGCCCGTTTCTCTTTAACATAGTGATGGAAATGCTGACAGAGGGAGTGAGAGAGAGCGCCATGGAGTATGCTTTACGCAGACGATATAGCATTGTGTGCCGAGACAGAGAAGGAGATGGAACAGAAGTTAGAGTTGGAGAGGAGCGTTGGAAGATTGAGGGATGAAAATAAACAGAAGAAAGACTGAATACTTACGGTGTGGCTTACATGAGGATCAGGAAGATGAGATGGTAATGAATGGAGAAGTGATTAAAAGAGTAGACCGATTTAAGTACTTGGGCTCGTTAATGGATGAGGAAGATGTGGAGAAAGAAATTAATAATAGAGTGTGAGCTGGGTGGAAGAATGGAGAGAAATGTCGGGTGTCTTGTGCGATAGAAAGGTGCCAGTGAAGTTGAAAGGAAAGGTATATAAAACTGTGGTGAGACCAACAATGTTGTACGGAACGGAGGCATTACCTATGAAGAAGACAAATGAGAACAAAATGGATGTAGCAGAGATGTGGATGTGCGGTGTGACAAGAGAGGATAGGATCAGAAATGAGTATATTAGAGGAACTATGAAGGTGGCAGAGGGATCAAAGAAGATACAGGAGGCAAGAATGAGATGGTATGGGCACGTGATGAGGCGAGATGAAGATTATGTCGGACGTAGAGTGATGGTGATGGAGTTGCCGGGTGGGCGAAGAAGAGGAACGACCGAAAAAGAGATGGAAGGATTGTGTTAGAACGGACTTACGGGAGAAGAATTTGGAGGAGGATATGGTGTACGACAGACCAAAATGGAGGCGACTCACCTTAAACAGCGACCCCATATTAAAAATGGAATTAATTATGCTGAGGAAGAAGAAGAAAGTTTATAATAGGGCCAGAACTTTGTGTACACCCTGTATGATTCATAAATTCAAATGTTTACTTTCACAATTGATGCTATCTTTCAATATAGAACAATCAACTAGAGTATCTAATACCAAATTGCAAAGAACTATATAATATAAAAGTAGAAACCGATGTACAGGGTGGACAAAAAGTCTGGGCACCCCCTCAAAATGTTTACATATCTAATTTTTTGCATTTATTTATTTTTTGTTAAATTAAAAATTAAAGGTTAAAATGCCGATATGCAACAAATCCTCTTTCATGTACAGTTATGGAGTGCCCATACCTTTTGCCCACCCTGTGCAGTGTGCATGCTTCGCAAACTGGAAATAAAGTTACCTGCAACATGGTCTCTATTACAAATCTATCTAAATGTGTATTTGCACTAGAAACTATTATCAAATCTCTCAAACTAAACTATTCAATAACTAACTATAAGTTACTACTAAGTTATATTTTCAATACAAGTCAAACAATGTTATATTCTAGATGTAAAGACTTCCCATTTCCAAAAGCCGGTCGAGAGCCACATGGGAACAGTATTAGATGCACTACAGAATCGTCATGCATCTACCATCTCAGGTCTGAATTTTAGATATTTCAGTCTTTTTTTTTTTCTTTTATGAATTGTAGTCTCAATATTTACGGCAAGAAAAGCGTATCTTCCTTTTTCGCTTGGAAACTAATTAGATTATATTTTTTTGTGGTGTCAATAATCCAGCAGGGTTGCAGCACCTTAAACAGAAAAAACAATATTTTTCGTATGCTATTATAGCACTGATACAGTGCCAGTTTTATGTTTACTACGCGTAACCTACCTACCAGCCAAATGTTAATCCAGAAGAATATATATAATTTCATTACTAGGGTCCAAAACAGCTCTGTGTTATTGTACAATGTCCTGTCTTCAGATAATGTGTACCTCACCTATATAGCAGTCTTGGTTCAGACAACTGCTGGTTTGCAATACCTTATTTTTGTAATGTAGCAAAGATTATATATGCATATTAAGTTGTGTTATAATAACTGTTATAATGTAATACCAATATACATAGAATTGTCAGATAATTAATCAAACAGTATGCTAGGTTCAGTGGCTATGTTGGCTTTATTTTTGTATCATTAAGTTCAGTGTACACGTAAGATTGTATTTTGTATGTTAGGTTAAGTGGCTATGGATTGTGAATGATCCGCAATAAAGGCGTTTTGTTTTTGTTTATTCATTTACACTTATCAAATACAGTATCTATTACATAGATTTAAGTTTAACATACATATACTATCAAAGCTGGGCACAAACCGTTAATCCGTTAATCGTTAATTAACGAAGTTAACTTTTTCGTTAACGATTTAACTTTTAAGTTAACTTTGAAAATCATTATCGGACTAATTAACTTCCGTTACATTTAACTTCCGTTAACTCAAGTCCGTTAACCCAAAAAATTCATAAATAAACGTTTTAAAAGTTTCTATTATTTTCAGTGCTGAGCAGGTGCGCAATTAATCCGCCACTGTTAATAGTGATGAACGAATTTCCATTTCCGCAGTGCAAAATCAGGCGATATATTTGTTTCCGTCGCCACAATTTGTGTCTTACCAAATATGGTAGTTATTTATGGCATTGGTTTGAGCAAAACATGGTCGACTGTAAAATCAGGCGGAAAGATTTGCCATTTGAGTTGAATGTTTCAACTTCTTTCAAGAAATATCACGAGCATTTTAAGGCACTTTCAATAATATATATGTAACAATTACAACAAATAACTACATTCGTTTCATTTGCAGTCTGTCTCTTGCGCAACATGTTTGTGCTAGTGAATATTTAAAAATAATCGTTGTCAAGTAAGTCATGTATATTTATAATATGTCTGTGAGTACCTTATTAGTAGTCTCCTCGATACATTTCAAGAACCATAAAACTGATCAGGTAAGATTTCAATTCTCATGTCACTTTGATGACATAAATTAAGTCAATTGCTGCCTTCCATCCCAGGTTTCGCCTCATCTGGTTGGTCAAGTATGACAACACCAAGGTCGCCAGGGTGAGGAAAAGCATGGAGGGTACAGTCGAGGAGGCCATGAAGCAGCAGTCCAACGAAGTGGGCAGCAACAACGAGGAGGAGGAGGAGGATGACTTCTTCAGTGCTGTCATCCAGACAAAAGAGAGCAGCAGAAGCCACAGGTCACTCAAGGGCAAGGCCCAGAACTTGGTCAAGACCTGGCTGGAGACCAACTCCAAGGACTTGCTGACAGATGCTGCCTTCTTGGGTGAGCAAGTGTTGGTGGACTTGTTCATCAAGTTCAACACAGCCATCCCCTCCAGTGCTGCAGTGGAGCGTTTGTTCTCTATGGGCAAGGACATCCTGAGGGCCAAGAGATCATCCCTGTCTGATGAAAACTTTGATATGCTAATTTTCATGAAGGGCAACATGCATCTCATGGACAAAATGGAGAACGAGAAGAAGAGGGAAAATTAAATTATATATATATTGTGTTTTTCATTTTTTTTATAATAAAAGTTAACGTTAACGGTTTATCGGTAACTTCCGTTACATGTTTAACGAATTAACGGATTAGCGGTTAACGAAGTTAACTTTTTGGTTAACGGTGCCCACCACTGTATACTATGCAAGAAGTACGCGTACTCAAGCATTTAACTTTTCAACCTTTCAGATATTCCATGCGATGATTCCTCATTTCACGGAAGTCAGGCTTGTTGCCTCTCTTCTCGAGTTGGCCTAGTGAAGTAGAGAGTTGGCTTCTTGTGCTTTACATTTCACATAGTCAGGTACTCCCGGCTCATCTGGTGTTGTTCTGAGCCAGTCATCTAGGCTTTTGAAGATTTTCACCACTACACTAGTCGTGTTCTGTTTCTTGGGCAGCTGTTAAACATTCTTGCCCTCTGACAACAAAGCTATTTTTCCTTCAGGGTTGAGAATGTTCCATGTCTAACCTAAACTGATTCATACTTCAGATATTTCTTTTTGATAATCCATTAATGCATTGTTTTCATTCTTCAAAAATCCTACAATAGCTTCATTTTTTCGTCTTTCTGTTTGCAAAATTATACAGTAGAATTATTTTGAGTTAACTTTTATCGCTTCTAAAGCAATCGTTTTCTTCCTCTGTATGGTTCTTAATTACCATATTTCCCGCCGTATAACGCGCACCTTGTTTTCCCCAAAATACTCCAAAAATCACCCTGCGAGACGATATACAGCCAAAATATAATACGACCATCCCTCTCCAACCAAAAATGTGTACCATCGCCGTATAACACGCAGGGTGATTTTTGGAGTATTTTTGGGGAAAAAAAAGTGCGCGTTATACGCCAGGAAATACGGTAGGCTCTGTATGTCGCGATCTATGTTCTCTAATTTTTTATTTATTTTTCTGATGTTGGTGTCTTTGCAGTTTATTAATTTTTCATTCTCTCTCTCTCTCTCTCTTTCTCTTGCGGAACATTGGCCAATTTTGTCCATTAGACTTGCTTCTCTTTCATCTTTTTTTTAACACGTTTTTCCACAATTCCTAGCGTCTTGTCCCCGAGTGAATTAGCATCTCTTCTGCTGTCTTAACTTTAAAGATGGTTTTCCAGTGTATTGCCTTCATGTTGGATGTAATACCTTCCCAACTGATAGCTTTGGAGTGAAGATTGAAATTTCGAATATGTCTCTTTCTTCATATAACGTGTGTTCTTGTTTTTATATTGGTTATTTCAATAATGTGATCTGATATTATAATTGGGGATATTTCTTATTTCTATGTTATCAATTGATTGTTGTTGTTTGTGAATACCAAATCCAGGTAGTCGTTATTTCTCGTGTGAACAAATTAATCAGCTAGAGCTAGCAACAATTTTGCATGCTCCTGTTCTTCCCGTGTCTTGATTTACACACATATTTCTTCCTATCCTTTTATATTTCATAAATAGGAAATGAAATTCACTGCAGAGAATAACGGGTTCTTACTGTTCTGTCGGCTCGAAGTATGTTCTAGCTGTCAATTTGTATTTTTTATTTTTATATATATAATTTATATAATTTGTGCAACCTGTAACCATTTTCGTATGAATTTTTACAATACAAGGCTCTCACCTTCGTTTTCTCCTCAAAATCAATACATTATTTAAAATTCCAGAAGCCCGTGTGGCGATCAATTGACCCCGTACAGGCCGTACTCCATAAGACAATTTAAAAAACTTCCGCCTCGTTGTCCATTCAGTTTTACCGAAGTGAAGGCACCGAAGTCGAGGATTACTCTCCCGATGGCGTTGGAGTTACTACAACTGGCTGCATTTGTCCGGTCTGAGTGCTGAGCCAGTTTCTGGTCCTCCTAATTATTATTATTATTATTTTAATCATATAGTCCCAGGTGAGAGTCTCGGCTCGGACTAGATTTCAGCGATTACGGTCATTCTCTGGATATTCCTTGTGGGTAGTGATTCGGGTCTCGAGAAGAGCTGTAGGTCCGTCATATTACCTTTACAGATGTTACGAAGAAAAGTCAAACCAACTCAAATACTATTTATTTTAATATCATAAAATGTTCCCGGAAAGGCATACACGAAGTTCACAAATGATGCACATGTACTCTATTGTCTTTCATACTATTGTATATTTTCAGATTTCTGAAATTTTTGCACTGAAGACCTTTCTCAGTATTTCAGACGAGTTGAACTTTGTGGAAATCCAGTGGTGTCATGTGACCCAAACTTGTTTAACAACATGTCGCGGCGTCTTCTTTGAAACAAAGGTGAATTTCATTACGATGCGTAATTACCTGTTAAAATGTATAGTAAAAAAAAAAAAATCACAGAACAGCTAATTAATATAGAGTACTTTTCCCCAGGAACTCAAAATGAATGACTTCTATTCACGTTTATCGACGGCGATACTCCAAAACCTTTGTACGGGTAACTTCCTACAAATTTAGTGTTTACGAATGTTTCTCTTGAATTCATCTTGAAACATAATCGTACAAAAATTAGACTCTACTCCCGTTTCTTTCCCATCGTAACAATGAAATTTCATTAAACTTAAAAACGTTGCCTACATTAGTGACAAATTGATACAAAAACATTACATTGTTTTGAAATGGCTGAATCTGCGTCGCTTACTTTTGCTAAAGTATAAATATATAATGTGATAAAAATACTTTCAGGAAATGAAGGATGTTATACATCATACATCCATTGTCTTCATTGAAATTTTAGTTTGTCTGTTAACTAATTTTTATACTTTTAGGTTTATAACTTTTTTTTTTTAAAACCCCTAAGAAAAAGGAGGATTACGATACTCTTTTATATATATATATTCTAAAACAAAGAGATTAAGGGGTTGTAATGACTGACGATGCGAAATTTGAAACACAAATAAGATAGCAGTAAACAGAGCAAAGAGAATAACTGGGCAGATAGATACTGAGAACCTTTATACGAAGGGATAGGAATATAATAACACTGGTCAACAAAGATTTTTCATCAGAGTAAAGTTTATGTTGGCTGGATAGCATTTTTCACGCTGATTCCAAAACTGCATTCAGATTTTTTCTAGCACGTATAGTTTCCAAGATGAAGGCATATATATAAAAACACAGATTTAACCATTTTAAATAGGCAAAATACTACTATTTCAACATTTGATTGTGTTTATTTTATTGTGTTTTTTTAGTTTATTCATCTTATTTATTTCAATTATCTTAATTATACATCTTATGTATTTCAGGTGTGAGCTTTTACGTCTAGCAGCATTGTGATTCAGGCAACAACGCCGTGCTTTGTGTGTCAAAAGATCAGTCCAGTCCAAGAACTTGTTGTGTCAAGTTGGTGTACATTTTTTTTGAATTTATAGTTTGCTCAGGTCAGTCAACATGCCTCGACAATGTAAGAATGACCCCGACAAGTTCTGTTTCGTATGCGGCCAGTTCACAACTAAAACACAGCGACGAAGTATTACAACCGACATTAAGAAAATATACAAGCTATACTTTGGTTGCCATCTAGGTGACCAAGATAAACCATGGGCGCCACATCAAATCTGTTCTGGCTGTTCAAATGGATTACGTGATTGGCTTAACAAAAAGAAAGCTTCAATGTCATTTGCCATACCCATGATATGGAGGGAGCCGAGAGATCATCATGAAGACTGTTATTTTTGTAGTGTGAACTTAATGGGGTTTTCTGCCAAGAACAAACACCAGATTGTATATCCAAACTTGGATTCAGCACGTAGACCAGTAAAACATGATGAAACATTGCCCATTCCAATTCCCCCAAGTGATAGGCTAGATTCTATCATAGATGACATGGAAAGTGATGAAGGTGCAACTGGCGTTTCCGGACCATCTACAGAACCAGAGTACACTTTTGAAGGTAGTGTTGGTTTACGTCGTCGTCGTCGGCCTAGGCAAGCTACGGCTTGGGACCGTAGCGCATCTATCCGGTATAGGTTAACCTGGATGATGTAGCCATAAGCACTGCCGCTAGTTAAGTGCCAACCAGTGATTATCTCACTAGCCGTATTGAGTCCGTTAGGCGAAACTGCGACAGTACCAAAGGTGGAAAATATAACCTTGGTTTTATTATTTATTTGTAAAATGGACATGGTATTAGATTAAAATAAATATTTGAATATAAATAATTAACTGACAATTGTGATATATAATTAATTATGTTTACATACAATAAAATAATATAGTATACATAAAATTAGTATTAATGTGGTTCACAATTGAATTATGATGGGTAACTAATTTAAAATGAATTTATACTATTCCGAAATTCAAGACGGTAAAATTAACATTTATCTTGAAACTAAAATAAGAGTATTCACTACACACTCCCCCACCAGAGAGGAAGTTCAAAGAGTTCCGAACGACACAGATTTCCCTGGACCTTTTTGGTAGCTACATGTACCTCGCTTAAGGTTGATTCCAAAAACGCAGGCTTAAGACGATCGATAGAAACCTTGTCGACCTTGGAACCGCGCTGGATGAGAAATGATTTGCGCGTACGTCGGAGAACTTCATAGGGCCCGTCATATGGACATTGGAGAGGCCGTTTTGGGACAGGTACACGAACGAAAACGTGGGTGCAAGACTGGAGGGCTGGGGAAACAAAGATGTTCTGTTGGCTAGTCAATCGAGGGGGAACAGGCTGAAGGGACTGCATGTGAGAGGAAAGTGTTTGAGCGAATTCCGTAGGATCACATGACTTATCCCCTGCAGTGAAGTAGCCACCTGGTAGCCGCAGTGTTGTTCCATAGACTAGTTCAGCCGCTGTAGTCTTCAGATCACTCTTAAATGCAGAGCGAATACCAAGCAACACGAGTGGAAGCTTATCCATCCAATGGGAGTCTTCGTGACACATAAGGGATGACTTCAGCTGGCGATGGAAGCGTTCGACGAGGCCGTTAGCTTGCGGATGATACGCACAGGTATGCGCATGTACTGTACCCAACAAGCTGGTAAACTTCTTCCAAAGCGAAGACTCAAATTGGCGACCTTGGTCAGTGATGACTTTTGTCGGCAATCCAAATCTTGATACCCATCCATGAAGAAAGGCTCTTGCAACAGTGTCCGCTTGGATATCAGGAAGTGGGATGGCTTCAGGCCATCTGGAAAAGCGGTCGAGACAGGTGAGCAGATAACGTTGGCCTTGAATCACTGGAAGAGGGCCAACAATGTCTACATGAATTACCTCAAATCGCTGGGATGGGGGCGGAAATGCGTCAAAGGGGGACCTGGTGTGCCTTTGGACTTTGGCACGCTGGCAGGCAAGGCACGTTTTGGTCCAATGTTTGACATCCTTCCGCATCGAGGGCCAAACAAAGCGAGAGGTAACCAGGTGTTGCGAAGCACGGATACCAGGATGGGAGGGCTTATGAAGATCCGTGAAGACTGCTTGTCTGTGACATGGAGGGACATAAGGGCGAATAGCAGCTGTTGATACGTCGCAATAGAGGGGCACAGACAATCCTGGCATACTCATTTTCTTGAGGGAAAGTGAGTGAGTGGAGTCTTCTCTGAGCAGGTCTTGTAGTTCCGTATCCTTATCTTGATCCTGTGCAATAGCATTCCACAGTGTAGAGCTGAGGGTAACAGAAGTAATCTCTATTCTTGAAAGTGCATCCGCTGGAGTGTTCAAGACACCTTTGATGTGGCGGATATCTGTGGTAAATTGCGAGATATAATCGAGTTGCCTGATGACTCTGGGAGAGTGGTTACAGCTGTTTTTATTGAAGACAGTGACCAAAGGTTTGTGGTCGGTAAAAACACAAAACTCTCGGCCTTCAAGGAAATGTTGAAAATGCTTCACGTTTAAGTAAATAGCAAGAAGTTCACGTCCGAAAGCACTATAACGCGTTTGGGCTGGCTGCAGCTTTTTCGAGTAAAACGCGATGGGTGCTTGTTGACCGTTAATGGTTTGTTCCAACACCCACCGATCGCAACATCTGATGCATCGACCGTCAGAGTTAGGGGGGCATCACTGATAGGAAATGACAGAGACAATGCACTATTGATAGCATTTTTGGCATTGTCGAACGCCTGTAAACTATCGCTACACCATACCAATTTCGTTACCTTGCGTTTGTGTGTGATCATAGCGTGTAGAGGAGCAAGAACACTGGCACAGTTTTTAATGAACTTGTGGTAATAATTTACCAAACCTAGAAACCGACGTAACTCACGCTGATTATTTGGCATAGGGTAATTTTTTATCACTTCACACTTGTCCTGAAGGGGGGTAATTCCGTGCTGCGAAATCGTGTGACCAAGAAATTCCAAGGTTGGCTGTGCAAACACACACTTAGATGCATTAATAGTAACACCGTATTGTTCTAAGCGTTGAAAGAGGAGTGAAAGATGTTCCTTATGTTCCTCTTCCGTTGAGCTGGCCACAAGCAAATCATCGATGTAGGCATAAACAAAGTCTAAGCCTCTGGTGACCTCATCTATAAACCTCTGAAAGGTTTGCAAAAACGCAGCATTCCGTAGCCCGAACGGCATCTTCACAAATTCGAATAACCCAAATGGTGTACAAACTGCAGTCTTGGGAATATCCGAAGGCTCTACGGGAATGTGGTGGAAAGCCTTAACGAGATCTATTTTACTGAAGATAGATTTGCCGTGGAGAAGAGAAGTAAAGTCTTGGACATTTGGTACCGGATATCGGTCCGGGATGGTTGTCGAATTCAAAAACCGGTAATCCCCACATGGTCTCCAGTCTCCTGACTTCTTCTGGACCAGGTGTAGGGGAGAGGACCAACTGCTTTTGGAAGGTCTTATTATCCCAAGATCTATCATAAGCTGGAATTCCGATTTGGCAGCTTTCAGTTTGTCCGGGGCAAGACGTCTGGGTTTTGCAAACACAGGGGGACCTTTTGTTGTAATGTGATGGGTAATGGTGTGCTTAATGGTATCACCCATCTGCATCGGTTGAAGAATTCCTGGATATCGCTGGAAAAGGCACTGGTACATGGAATTAGGGGGAACGAGGGAAAGTGCAGAGTTCGAGGCGTCCGGAAGGGCAACCTGTTTGGCAAGAACAGAAAGCAGTGTGGCCTGGTCGCATAAGCGTCGCTTGTCAAGATCCACCAGGAGTTTGAAATGCTGGAGGAAGTCAGCGCCGATTATGGGATGCTGCACTTGAGCACAGATGAAAATCCACTTGAAGGATCGGTGAAGGCCCAAGTTTAGTTCACGCGACTGAGTACCGTACGTGGGTATGCGTGAACCGTTAGCAGCGTATAGAGGCGGAGATTCCGAGTGCGTATGACCAGATTTTTGAGGGAATACACTGACTGACGCTCCGGTATCGACCAAGAAATTGACACCAGAGTTCCTGTCCTTTATGAATAACAGGTTGGCAGTGCGAGTACTAGACGCCATTAGGACTCGCTGCTGGGGTTTTCCGACGAAAAATTGCAAGGGGAGATGCACTTCCTAGCCTTCTTTCCAAATTTCGTGGTAGAAGCAGATCTTCCCGGAACTCGAACGATGCCTCTTCGTAAATCTTGACCGAGAATGGCTTCTTTGCCGTTGATTTTGTAGCAGAGAACAAACGTGGTTGAGTTGTTGACTTAACTCTTCCACTTTCAACTCCAGTTCCGATTGTGTGTTCACGTTGTTGACCGGAGCTGTGTCAATCTCCACTACTTTGTCGGCAGTTTCTGCTAGTTTATCAACTGGAGTAGCAGGATCCATAGTGGCCAAGACACGCTGAGCTGATGGAGGAAGTTTCTGCAAGAACAACTGTCTAAAGATGTCCTTATCGAAGGTTTGTGCGCGTTCGCCTAGAGCGCACTGCATAGCCCTCAGCATTTGAGTGGGCTTACGGTCTCCAAGTTCTTCTTTTGAGATTAACTGATGTAGTTTCTCACGCTCGGAGACAGTGGTGCGGCACAGGATGGCAGACTTCAGATCGTTGTATGGGTCCTCACTCGTGGAAGTAGACACGATGACGTCACGGACTTCAGAGATGATGCTCGCTGGTAGAGAGGACAAAACATGATCGTATTTCGTCCTGCTAGCGGTGATCCTTCCCAAGTTGAATTGTGATTCCACTTGGTGGAACCAAATAAATGGATCACCCGGCCAGAAGACGGGGAGCTTTACGCTCAAGTGGGAGATGGCACCAGCGTCGTCAGGCATCTTCTCCTATGCTTGCTGACGTACAAGCAAGACGACAAGTTACCAACGAAGGAGTGGAGGTTGAGACGAGCGCAGGCACAGAGCGCACGGGCAGGGGTGAGGGGCAGAGGGCACGAGCGACATTACAGTCTGGTCCTAGTCGCTCGGGTGAAGGGGGTGATGGGCACGAACGACGTTACAGTCTAGTCCTAGTCGTCGGGTGAAGGGGGTGATGGGCACGAACGACATTACAGTCTAGTCCTAGTCGTTCGGGTAAAAGGGGTAATCCAACTCCGGGGTCACCAATTGTTGGTTTACGTCGTCGTCGTCGGCCTAGGCAAGCTACGGCTTGGGACCGTAGCGCATCTATCCGGTATAGGTTAACCTGGATGATGTAGCCATAAGCACTGCCGCTAGTTAAGTGCCAACCAGTGATTATCTCACTAGCCGTATTGAGTCCGTTAGGCGAAACTGCGACAGTACCAAAGGTGGAAAATATAACCCTTGGTTTTCTATTATTTATTTGTAAAATGGACATGGTATTAGATTAAAATAAATATTTGAATATAAATAATTAACTGACAATTGTGATATATAATTAATTATGTTTACATACAATAAAATAATATAGTATACATAAAATTAGTATTAATGTGGTTCACAATTGAATTATATGGGGTAACTAATTTAAAATGAATTTATAACTATTCCGAAATTCAAGATTGTTAGAGACTTATCGCTGTCTAAAGAGAAATCAGAGCTTCTCGCCTCAAGACTAAAGGAGAACAATTTACTTGAGAAATGTTCGTATTAGTTTACTACCGAAGCGGAATTTTGAATTAACAGCATTCTTTTCAGTAGACGGTCCCTCTGTTATTGCCATGACATCAATGGACTATTTACAGCCATATCTCAGACGTATGTGGCATCTGAGTGCGCCCTTTATTGATTCGTCGCAGGAAGCCTGAAAGCAGTTCTTTTGCATAATGGTAATATAATGCCATCCATCCCCATTGCCCATTCCGTCCATCTAAAAGAGACATATGACAATATGGATATACTACTTAAGGCAATCAAATACGACAGTCATCAATGGAATGTTTGTGGAGATCTAAAAGTTATAGGAATGCTTATGGGTATGCAGTCAGGATTCACAAATGGATATGTGAAAACTTTCTTGGAAGCAACAAGTCACCTGCGTATAAGGATAGTCAAGAACCTCCTTGATGCCTTCAAAGAAATGGAGTGTCGAATGTCGTTAAATATTCACTTCCTGCATTCCCACTTAGATTTCTTTCCTGAAACCTTGGTGCAGTGAGTGACGAGCAAGGAGAGCGTTTCCATCAAGATATTCAGATGATGGAGAAGCGCTACCAGGATATTGGAATGAAAGCATGATGGCGGACCATTGTTGGATGCTGTATCGTGACAATCCAGGCCAAATTTACAAAAGGAAATCACACTCACAGCGCTTTTAATAAAATAATGTATATATTCTTTATTTATAAGTACATTGAATAAAGTATATGATGTATTTGTTGTTTAGCATTCTAAGTGTGATCTATACATCCATAAATTTTCTTATAGCAATATCAAAAACTTAAAAATATCAAAACCAGTGTATCTATATAACTGTCGAGGGGTACGTCCCTAAATGGGCCCTCGATTTGTTTTAGACGACTAAGGACGATGAATACCGGGGTTGGTCCCCTTGGTTGGAGTCGGAATTATATCCGAAGGATAATAGACACGTCACTCTCGGTTACCAGTGGATGCACTCGGCGCTCGCGCCTTGTCAAAAATGTGTGTGGTGTCACTGACCACTCTTACCTCAATTGGTCGTAAAGTTTCGGAAGATCACCTTTGAGTGCTTCCGTACGGAGGTTGAAACGAGTTATGCGGTGAATGGAAACGACTACTAAATTTAACAGTCTTTTTATTAATTCACTTTGGAACAAATTCTTTTTATATCAAAAATAATATTTAATTAAATTAAATGAAATTAATTAATTAAATTAATTATTATGAGTTACTTTAGTTACGTAAAAATAGCGATTATTTAACAGCTCTTAAGGTGAGACTAAGACAGATTAATCGGGACAAGTTAACTAAAGCTTAATGAACAATTTATATATATTTTAAGTTAAGTTCCAATATCAATTGGAAACTAATTGACCGGGAGGGGTAGTGCCACTGCAGGAATATGACAAACTTTAAGTCACAGAGTTTACGTATTATGAAGATGGTTGGAAAGCAAGAACCTCGTTCCGACGCTCTCGGGTTTTTATAACCTCGGGTAGGCGGAGACGAGGTAAACTAAGGGTCACCCTCTTACGGGCGGAGCCTAACAGCAAGCGCCTATAATAGTTTTTCCATATTCGAATTTAAGCGGAGGCGACGTTAATTTACTGCCTCGATTGGGAGATGGAACTTCGGGAGAGTTCCGGGGCGAACCAATCATGATCGAAATAGGTTTCGCGGAATTTACATTTTTCTTTTGATAATAAGGCATAATTGTAGGATCGAGAGGCGCCAGAGGGCGGCATGGAAGGAGGGTCGAACCTATACAAAAGGGAACTGATTTGGAAGGATTTATAGGGCGCAAATGAATTTCATATTCGAGATAACCACTTTTGCGTGATTCTTTGGAAAAGAGAATAGGGGGTTAGGGAGAGCTGAAATTTGGTATGCGAGTAGGTCGAGCTAGGGGAAATCTGTGGGCTATAGGTTGACACAATTATGCTTTATCTATGGGAATAGATCTAGATTTTTAGGAAAATTTAATATAAAAAAATATAAAAACTGAGGTGTTTATAGACGCTTGCCTTGCATCACGCGATGCTGACAATAATGGAGACGCGAGGGATCGAAGAATTCATGCGATGTGCATATTTTCATATGCACCTCGCATCTAACAATTTAGATTGGGATTAATGGGATTTATGTGGATTACATGGGATTTATGGGATTTCTACGGATTACATGGGATTAATGGGATTTATGTGGATTACATGAGATTTCTCCGCGTATGAAAGAATGCACCACTCTGTGATGTCAGAACAAAGGAATTTTGGGTTCAAGGTTTAGAATGCAATTCGTCGGAGACGAACTCTTTTGTACCGTAAGGATTTACACTACGGGACACTACCTCCCCTTCTGCAAAGTAACAATTAACAAAAAAAATAATACGATTAACAGTTTAAGCAGAACAAAACTAATATTTACATGCTAGCTAACTAATTAAAATTTGGATTTCTCGGTGTAGTGACAGCTAACCGGGGGGCCGAAGATTGGGGCAGACCGTCCGGGGCTTCTTCCGAAGGTGAGGGCTCCGAAGTAGGGGCATTCCACTTCAGTCGTCGACACGGGCGGCAAGCAGGAAGATAGTATATTATTAGTATTAGTATGACAGCGGCGGCGTTGACGTAGGTGAGGGCTGAACGTGGGATAAGACATGAGACCGTTCTTGGAGGGTTTTCGGTGATACGATCCAATTGCTGATCCCAAGGGGGATAGTTAAGGAAGGTACAAGAGTTACAGAGGCAAGAGGAAGGTTGAAGAGAGGAATTGGTGGGAGGTGAGCCATAGGGTGTACAAGACGAGGCGTGTTGTTAAGGGAGCGTACTCTGGGGTTTGTGGATATAAAGCTAAGGTAATAATGAACAACCGGAGGGGATTCTACTAACTGGATCCAATTGTATCATACTACGGTTGTTCGGGCAATCCAGAGTTGCTTCACGTTTTTGGGGGATGGACAGGAGGAGGTCGGAACTTATTTGGAGCTGAACGGGGTTGAAGGGTCGAATGCTCGGAACGTGCAATTTGCACGGGACGAATTTTGTAACAGCATTAGATAACAAGGTTTCTGAAAATGTATGGAAACAAAGGGTTGGAGTGGAGGGCAAATGAGGAATTTGGTTGACAAAGGTGTCCTACAGTGAGTAATGTCGCGGGTGGTAAACAGGGTGTACTGTTGGTAGGTTTTGGAAAGGAAAAAGTATGGGTGTTCTGTGTGTAAGATGAAACGGGTCACGTTTTCCCTCATAGAGTAAACTGTGGGAAAGGGGTGAAAAAGATAAGCGTTGTATATTTGAGCATCGAAGAAGGGTATAACAATAATGATAGAGAATGGAGACAAAGGTAAGCATAGTGGCCGAAGTTAACATTATTAATAATTTTGGGTGTGTTAGCGGTTACTTCCGAGAAGTTCTCCAGGAAGGGAATTTGGGTCTCACCTTGGGTTTGACCGAAGGTCGGTCCGGGGGACGAAGGGGGTGAGGTGGATGGGTCGCTGAAGTAGTGGCTAGGGACTCGGGTATTCGCGCAGTCGGAGCAGGCCGAGTCGATGGCAGCAGGGGTGTTTTCGGTGGTAGGGAGGGCTTTGTGGAGGTGTCTTGTCTTGTGTAGGTGTCTTAGGGACGGAGTGGAGTGTGGGTACGGGGTCGGAGCTTGGCTCGAGTAAAGGGCTATGTGTGTGTTCTAGTGACTCGGGTATTCGCGATTGGGAGCGAGTCCACGGGCCTTGCGACGACTCCTGTGGTCGAAATCGATATGTCACCGTAGGGTCTGTTTTAGGGTCGTCGATAGGTGAGGGTGGTGATGGTGAGTCGGGGGGCTCCTCACTGGCTGCGGGGCCCTCCGGTAGAATTTTAAAGTTTGGAGTTGTCTCCGGGGCTTCTTCCGGTGAGGAAGGAGCAGCAGGGAGTGGCTCCAGTTCATTTTCAGGTTCAAGGATAGCTTCCTCAGGCTGTACGGACAGGGTAGTCCGAGGGGGCCTTAGGTAGTTTTCCCACTCGTCCGACTTCTCGGTTTCGGTATGGTAACGCGGGGTTGGGTTGTATCCCCTTGTTGTCGGGACGACTTCGGTTGAGGGGGATTCGGATCCTCATTCGTAACCTTAATTTGGTTGGCATGAACAACCTTTTTCTTTAAGGTTTGCAAGTGTTGGATGGTGAAGGTGTTATGCCCCAGGTCTTCGAGGACGCGATATGGCCCTACCCATTTTGGACAGAGTTTACGACTGAGGCCCGGAGGCTTCGTACCTGCCCAGCAACGGTTTCCAGGTATTATGGTCCGTTGCTTAGGGTACCGCTTGTGTTGGTAGTGGACCATTCGGTCGGTCTCATGGTTGAGACATCGTCGTGTATCTTCGAAAACTTGGAACGAATGGCGAGCCAGGTCGTCCGCATAGCGTTGAGGTTCCTGTAGGTCAAATCCCTCTTCGGTGGAGTCGTTTGGGAGGTCGAAAGGAAATCTTGCATCGTAATGATACAATCTAAAATGAGGGGTGTCCCGATGAGTTGACTGTGGTTGTTGTTAACAGTCCACTGCACCATGGAGATGCACTCGTCCCAATTACGTTGGTCCGCGTCCACGAGATGTCGTAGGACGTTAAGGATCTTTTCGTTCTGCCTCTCAACCAGACCATTTGCTGCCGGATGGTACGGTGTTATTTGTACCTTTTGGATGTGGAGACGTTTGCATAACTCTACGAACATCGCGGAGGTAAATTCCCGAGCGTTGTCCGAGAGCAGCACGACCGGTATTGTGCCGTTGAATTACTCGTTCGAGTAAACACTTGGCAATGATCTCCGATGTATGGGCAGGCACCGGTACAATTTCATTATACCTGGTAAAATGGTCGGTGAAAACGACAACGTATTTATTTCCATTTCGACTTTGGACAAAGGGGCCCATCACGTCCATTCCTACGCGCTCCCAAGGTCTAACAGGAACGGGGTACGCATGCATATGCGCGGTGGGCGGACGCGCTCCTTTATGCCTGGCACATGCTGAGCATGCCTTGCAATGTTCTGTTACCTTGGTGCGCGTAAGTGGGAAATGGTAACGCGCTTGGACCAACTTTAGGGTCCGTTCAATTCCGGGATGCCCAGCACAAACGCTGTCGTGGCAAAGTTTAATTGCCACGTCTTGAAGACTCTCGGGAACTTCTGCCACGTATTGCCCAGGAGAAATTTGATAATTCAAAATTTGATCCTGGAAAGCATACAACTGGTGAAGTTCCGAATTTGGTTGGGCTTTTAATTGCTGCACCAAATTAGAGATATACGAGTCCTTGCGTTGTGCCTCGAAGAGCGTGTCTCTATCGAAATTGGGAATAGTCTCAATCCGATGAATTCCACGGACCTCTTCGGGTTTATTTATTCGGGATAAACAATCCGGGAGAACGTTGAGTTTTCCGGGACGGTGAACGTATTCGGGGCTAAAGTCCTGGACGGTAAGAGCCCAGCGACCTAATCGCCCGTCGGGTAGTTTTTTGAAAATATAGAGGTTAACGGAGCGTGGTCCGTTTTTACTGTTATTTTATACCCGTAGATAATATTCTTGAACTTCTTCAGGGCCCATACGATGGCTAAAGCTTCTCGTTCAGTCCCTGAATAGTTACGTTCGGGTTTGGATAGTAACCGACTCGCATAAGCCACAGGTAGTTCGGTACCTTCTACTTCTTGGAGTAGGACGGCACCTAACCCGTAGTTAGAAGCGTCCGTGGCTACTATAAAAGGTTTACCAAAATCCGGGAACTGCAGTATGGGTTCTTGCAGGAGTTTGTCGCGGAGATCAGTAAAGGCTTTCTGATGCTCAGAATTCCATTCAAAAGTAGCCTTCTTTTTGAACAAATTGGTCAAAGGAGCGGCTATGTCTGAAAACCTAGGAATGAAATTGCGATAGAATCCTACAAACCCGATAAAGGTTCGCACTTCATCAACGTTTCGAGGAACAGGGTAATTTAGGAGAACCTGAAGTTTGGCGGGATCCGGTCGGATTCCGTCAGAGGCAAGAAGAAATCCTAAATACACAAGCGAGGATCGGAAAAATTGGCACTTAGCCAATTTTAGTTTGAGATTCTCATTCGAAAGACGTCTGAAGACTTTGGCAAGACGTACGAAATGTTCTTCGACTGTATCGCTATAGATCACTATGTCATCTAGATAGACTAAGGCATGAGACCTAATAATCCGGACAACACAATGTTCATAAGTCGAGAGAAATTCGCAGGACCGTTTCGGCACCCGAATGGCAAAACATTCCACTCGTAATGGCCCTGGTTGGTAGTGAACGCAGTACATGGCCGTGACTCTGGAGACAGAGACATCTGCCAGTACCCTGAAGCTAAATCCAGCGAGGTAAAATATTTAGCTTTACCAACATATTGAATGACCTCCTGCATGTTGGGAAGCGGAAATCGGTCTGGAACGGTCACTTTGTTGAGGCGTCGGTAGTCGATGCACGGCCTTAACGTTCCGTCCTTCTTCTTGACCAGGATCAACGGAGAAGACCAAGGACTAACCGACGGTCGGATAACATCCAAATCTAACATTTCCTTCACGTGTTCCTCAACAACCAACTGCTGGGAGTGCGGAACGCGATATGGCGGAATGTAGATGGGCTTTGTGTTATCCGCGAGATTAATATGAAAGGGACGAGGTTTGAACGTCCCAAAGCATCACCCTTGAGTGCGATGATGCTTTCGTGTTCGACCAAGAAGTCCAGTAATTGGTCAAACAAGTCCGGGTCGCTGCAAAGGAAAGAATTTGCGGGATCGGACTCTAGACATGCTTTGTAAGTAGCACGTAATGTTTGCTGAGGTACGCCTCCAGGAGTACACCTGCGTACGTCGTGAGAAATACGAATAGGCTCAGCTTGGGCCAAATAGGCCTTGCCTATTAAGTATTAGGTTGTAACGTAATGGATTCGGAACCAACATTAGCGCACAGTAGAGGGATAGTTGCCTCTTCGCTAGTGCACAGACTGCGTGCAATTACTAAGCCTGAATGTTGAACTTGGTTTTCAAGAACATTCTCCACGACTACTGAAGTCGCAGGATCCACGTAAGTACCATCGTTAAAGGTAACAATTACGCGGAAGCAGACCTGTTGGTTGGGCTCAAGAACGAATTCTTCCTTAACTCTCAACTGAAACTCATCGGTTGGAACAGACTCTGAACTAACTTTCAAGGAACGCCGGACTTGGCGTGCAACGGGATTTTCACCCGACTCTAAACCATTACACGGCGACAAAGCCGGAAAAAATGGAATCCCTCCATTACTAGGATTACAACAATCCTGTAGGGTTCCATCAAAATCGGGAACATCTTCCGAAAACCTTCAATCCTGCTTCAACAGCAGTTGAAAAACGAACCTCTGGGTTCGACTCCGTATTCACTAACGGAATAAGTTGTCCTTGCACTTGGACAACGTTTTTTCAAACTTAAGATCCCAACCATTTCCTTTTAGGAAGGGATAACCGAGTAAAATGTCGGTAGGAAAGTGCATAGAGTCTTGTACTATTACGCAATCGGCATCGAAGCCTAACTTGCCGAGTTTCAGTTTAAGCTAACTTGCCCCATGGAGGGTATGGTTCCTCCATTAACGTTCTTTAAAACAACCTTCGACGGGAAAAGTTCCAATTTGGAAACTCCCGGAATTCTATTCAAACTAGACTGTTTAATCAGGTTAGCGTTGCTACCTGTGTCTAGCAACCAAACATATCTACACTTCGAACGCGAAGTGGAATGACAGCATCTTCAAACGTATTACTAATTGTGCAAACATATGACGTGGGAACGTCAACAGAGTTTGCCACAATTCTCTGTGAAGCGGGACGAGACTCATAGGTCTCGGGTTCAATGCAAGGGATTTCTGAAAAGGGGAACTTAAAGGATTCTACAGTGGTATCTGGATTATTCGTGCAGGGCCCTCGGGGTCCTTAAGTGGAGCAGTAACTCCTGGTTTTTCCCACAAGGAATAGCTACCCCTGGGGAGGGCAACCCGGCTCGTCCTCTTACGGAATCCTGGAGCCGGCAGGTCCTCTAAAAAATCATCGGGCAGATTGGTCGTCTCCCGACTTTCCAGTTGTAAGGCTGGTGATCTGGTATATCCCAGCTCGGTCAAACATTCTGTCAGAATATTTCGAACTACCTGGTTCGATGGATTAGGGTAGGGTTAGTTATATAAGAGGGGGTTCCCTCAGGGTATCCTTGTTGCGGTGGCCTTGTGGGGTCGAGATCCTTTGGACCACTCATTCCGTCGCTGGGACGGTGCACCCTTCTCCCGGCATTTGGGACGATCTCCCCGCCGGTGACCGGATTCCCTGCAGGAATCGCAATAAGCAGCCGCCCTGCATTGTTTTACCATGTCCTACTTGACAGCAGTTGTAACACCGTAGGGGCGAACTTGGGGGAGTCTGTCGCGATGAGTTTGGTCGAGACCGGTTCGACGGCGCGGGCGTTGCAGAAGCAAACTTTTGCTTCTGGGGCCTTCCTGTTTGTTCGGTTGCATAACGGATGGACTGGGAGGTTTTGGTTCGTTCTTCCCTCGGTCGACGAATATTCAGATCAGTTGAGTTTGGACACGACTCCTTCATTTTGTTCACGACCGTTGCTAACGACGCGGTGAGATCCGCGTGTTTCTGGAATCTACTTGGTGGTGACTTGGTAGGTTCGCATACATGGCCGAAAAGGACAATATCTTCGCCGTTTGCGAGGACATTTTATAATCAAAAGCTCCGTCAAGGGCTAAGATGACGCTATTCATAGTGCCTTGAATGCGATTCCTAAACTCCATAAAATCTTCACCATCCTGCCAACGCAATCGGAACAAATTGTCATGGCCACAAATGGTTGAGTGTCGCTGACATCTCGGAAATTGTCCAAGAGAATCCGACGATACTGGGTCCATGTAGTGGCCGCTTCTAAGTCGGGGTTAGTGTCAACAAACTTCGATGCTGACCCTTCTGTTAGATCAACAAACCGTTGTGCTTCCAAGATCTTGTCCTTGTCCGCGATCACCTTCTCATTCTCGAAATATATTCCAGTTTGTGGAGCCAGTGTTGAACAAGTGGCTCGGTGGCTTTCCCGCGACGGTTCCCTTAAATCTTGGAACGGACGTGGTAAGTTGAGTACCCTGGAAACCAGAACATTCGTGATAGGTACGGTCGCGGCAGGCGCGGCAGCAGCAGCAGTGGAAGCAGTGTTAGTGTCAGCCATGTTGATGTTGGGAATGCGGCGACGTTTGGGGAAGGACGGGCGTGGAGGTGTAAGTGGTAATAAAAATTCCCGGTCTGAATCGGAATCGGAATGTGGCATACACGTCACGCGCGAAAACAAACAATTGAAGTGTGTTTTGGCAGTGTGGTCCTAGTATATATAGTATCAGCGTGTTTGCGTTGTTTTGTTTTTGGGGGGGGGTGTCCAAATTAAGTAAACTACTAATTATTTAATTAAAAAAAATTAGAAGTTTAAAAATTTGGTTAACTTAATCAAACGCAAAACAATCGAGGAAACCTCAACAATGCAGTAACACACTAAAATATCGTATATCAGGAACGACGTGATTGCTAAAAAAAAACAAGTTATGCCAGTATTGTTCTATCACTCTCTTAAATAGGTGATATCATAGTAATAAAAAAAACGAATAGAAAAAATAAAGGTTGGGATAGCAAAAGGTTACTTGTAATCCGATGTCGAATCGTTGGTCTCCAATGAATGAAGAGTCCCACACAAAGTCCCTTTCCGTATCCTCGATCCTAACGATGGCAACGTGAGTTCCAGCGGTGGTGGATCCTACCCTCTGCCTGAGTCCGCAAGGAAGTACCCTAGTCGTGCCCCAATCGTATTCACGGATGTGGCCTGCAATTAGGTCACAAGCGTAATTTCCGTAGCACCAAGTAAAACAAAAAAATGAAAAGAAAAACCTAACCCTACCTAACCTATTCAATTACAAAATAAAAATAAAATATTACACTCGGTAATTCAATAATGAAAACGAATTTAAAATAATTCACTTATTAAAATCGTTAAGATAATAATTAAAATCGTTAAAGAAAAATAATAATAAATGACTACTCAGTCACAGTAATAGCGTATTTCACTATCACGTAATTAATTAAAATTACACGTTAATTTAAACTAAGTTTGATAATTAAGAAAAATTATTAAGTGGTAAAATCACTTCACGGATCCCACTTACTCAAAGTGAAAAAACAAAAAAAAAAAATTAAACTTTTCTTAACGTTTGTTTGTAGTTACCATTCACCGTGAATTATTACGGTGGCAAAAGTATGTTAATGATTAGTGTATAAACTGTGTACACAATTTAAAGGTTATAATTGGGTTAAGGTAATCAGTGATACTTAATAGTTACGTTCATTTATCACTCAAACGTAAAAACGTTCGCGTGAAGTGGACGAGAGAGGAAACTGAGGCGACGTGTCGTGGCATCAGCTGGCGTCTCTCTCGATTTGAAGGTCACTCGCAGATGAGACAAGGGCTGGGCGGTGACGTCATGTACAGCCGTGGCGCCTTCCGAGAGGAGTGAGGGAGAACCCGGGGCGAGATGGGCAAGACTTCGTTCACCCAAATTCCGGGTCCTGGGGGTTCCTGGGTCCTCTGCGTCTCGGTGGGACCTCCAGTGTCGAGGGGTACGTCCCTAAATGGGCCCTCGATTGTTTTAGACGACTAAGGACGATGAATACCGGGGTGGTCCCCTTGGTTGGAGTCGGAATTATATCCGAAGGATAATAGACACGTCACTCTCGGGTTACCAGTGGATGCACTCGGCGCTCGCGCCTTGTCAAAAATGTGTGTGGATGTCACTGACCACTCTTACCTCAATTGGTTGTAAAGTTTCGGAAGATCACCTTTGAGTGCTTCCGTACGGAGGTTGAACGAGTTTATGCGGTGAATGGAAACGACTACTAAATTTAACAGTCTTTTTATTAATTCACTTTGGACAGAATTCTTTTTATCAAAAATAATATTTAATTAAATTAAATGAAATTAAATTAATTAAATTAAATTAATTAATGAGTTAACTTTAGTTACGTAAAAAATGCGATTATTTAACAGCTCTTAAGGTGAGACTTAAGACAGATTAATCGGGACAAGTTAACTAAAGCTTAATGAACAATTTATATATATTTTAAGTTAAGTTCCAATATCAATGGAAGCTAAATTGACCGGAGGGGTAGTGCCACTGCAGGAATAATTACAGACTTTAAGTCACAGAGTTTACGTATTATGAAGATGGTTGAAGCAAAGAACCTCGTTTCCGACGCTCTCGGGGTTTTTATAACCTCGGGGTAGGCGGAGACGAGGTAAACTAAGGGTCACCCTCTTACGGGCGGAGCCTAACAGCAAGCGCCTATAATAGTTTTCATATTCGAATTTAAGCGGAGGCGACGTTAATTGACTGCCTCGATTGGGAGATGGAACTTCGGGAGAGTTCCGGGGGCGAACCAATCATGATCGAAATAGGTTTCGCGGAATTTACATTTTTCTTTTGATAATAAGCATAATTGTAGGATCGAGAGGCGCCAGAGGGGCGGCATGGAAGGAGGGTCGAACCTATACAAAAGGGAACTGATTTGGAAGGAATTTATAGGGCGCAAATGAATTTCATATTCGAGATAACCACTTTTGCGTGATTCTTTGGAAAAGAGAAATAGGGGTTAGGGAGAGCTGAAATTTGGTATGCGAGTAGGTCGAGCTAGGGGAAATCTGGTGGGCTATAGGTTGACACAATTATGCTTTATCTATGGGAATAGGTCAAGATTTTAGGAAAATTTAATAATAAAAAATATAAAAACTGAGGTGTTTATAGACGCTTGCCTTGCATCACGTGATGCTGACAATAATAGAGACGCGGAGGGATCGAAGAATTCATGCGATGTGCATATTTTCATATGCACCTCGCATCTAACAATTTAGATTGGGATTAATGGGATTTATGTGGATTACATGGGATTATGGGATTTCTACGGATTACATGGGATTTATGTGGATTACATTGGATTTCTCCGCGTATGAAAGAATGCACACTCTGTGATGTCAGAACAAAGGAATTTTGGGTTCAAGGTTTAGAATGCAATTCGTCGGAGACGAACTCTTTTGTACCGTAAGGATTACACTACGGGACAAACTCTACGTGCTAGAAAAAAAAAATCAGATTCGGAATCAGCGCGAAAAATGCATTAAGAAGTGTGATCATGTTTGTGATGAGAAAAAAAAGTTTCATTTTGTTGGCCAGTGTAATGATTCCTCTAATAAAAACACTGATCATACCCAAATTGGAATACTGCTCGGTCCTAACATGCCCATATAAAAAAGAAGACATTAGACAGCTAGAAGGGATTCAGAGAAACTTCACAGCCAAGATCAATGGGTGCAAAGATTTAAATTACTGGGAAAGGTTACGCGAATTAAACCTATATTCACTGGAGAGAGAGAGAGAGACCTTTATTTACATTTGGAAAATAATGGAGAAACTAGTCCCTAATCTTACTCTGAACCCTGTAACTCCCCAAACAACGATGGAAAATAGAAAAGGAAGACTGTGTCGATAGTGTGTCGTGTTCCCAAATTAAAAGCTAGACAGGGAACATCCTTAACCCTGAGAGAAAATAGGTTTGTTGTGAGAGGAACAAAACTGTTTAATCAGCTGCCCAAGGACCTAAGGAACACAAGTGGTGTTGCGGTGGATATCTTCAAAAGATTAGACGCCTGACTCAGAAAAATCCCGATGAGCCGGGCGTACCTGGCTGTGTGAGGTGGAGTACAATAAAACCAACTCACTACTTCACCAGGCCAACTCGAGAGGAGGGGGCGACAAGCTTGACTTTCGTGAAATGAGGAATCATCGCACGGAACATTTGAAAGGTTGAAAGGTATATGTATGAATGTATATATACACACACCTCGTTAACCTCGTTAGGGTTCCGTGCGTCGGTCTTTCTTCACGAAGGTCAACTGGTGGCCCCGCCTCTAGTCCTGGCTTGGTGGAGGAGTTGCTCTTGCGCTCCACCGTACATAGCCAGGTACACCCGGCTCATCTGGTACCGTCTTCAGCTAGGCATCTAGTCTTCTCTTGAAGACTTCAACTTTGACCCCTGTAACGTTTCTGAGGTCCTTTGGAAGCTGGTTAAAAAGTCTTGGCCCCCTGACAACCAAGCTATTTTCCTTCAGTGTTGAGGAGGTCCCTTGTCGGGCCTTTAATTTGGGAACACTATACATTCTGCCTTTCCTATTTTCCAGCGTTGTTTGGATGGTAATTGGGTTTAGTTTGAGTTTGGTACCAGTTTTTCGATCATTTTCCATATGTAGATTATGGTATGCCTCTCTCTTCTTTCCAGGGAGTACAGATTTAGTCTACGTAGTCTTTCCAGTAGTTGAGTTTCTTTGCAGCATCAATCTTGGCTGTGAAATGTTCCGAGTTTCTTCTAGTTTATTAATTTCTTCCATTTTATATGGGGACGTCAAACTGAGCAGTATTCAAATTTTGGTATGATCAGTGTTCTCAGCAGGGAATCATTACTGTCTTGTCCCTCCTTTTGAACGTTTTTAGTACCTGTCCCGCGACTCTTTTTGCTTTGTTTGTTGCTATCTGATTTTGTGTCTCAAATTTGGCATCATCGGTCATTATTACCCCGAAGTCGACCGCTTTCGTGCTTCTCTGAATTCCTCGTCTATCTGGAGCATAATATGCAGTCTAGTTCCTCATTTCTACCATATCTCAGAACTGAATTTCTCGGTGTTTAAATGTCATATTGTTGTCTTCTGACCATATATATATATATATATATATATATATATATATATATAATATGTATATATATATATATATATATATATAATATATATATATCGGCCTCGGTGGTGTAGTGGTTATCGTCGCTGACCACGAATTCATCGGCCCGAGATCGAGACCCGGTGACGGCAGCCAGCGCGCAGCAAAACCCAGCTGTTCATCCTTCCACACAATACAAGAAAGTGGTTGGTAGATACATGGGTACCCTGAGTGGCCTAATGGTTAAGACGCTAAGCTGCTGGTGAGAGAGAGATAATTTTTCAATAACGAAAACGTTTCGTTATAAGGAGGTGTTTTCGCTAACTCAGACTGAGCTGCACGTGTTCGTCTCTACCGCCATTTTCCTGATCAAGAAAGTAAGCGGCATGCTCATTGGCTGATGCCTGAAACCTGATGCGTAATTGGTAGAATGTTTCTCCCTCGCGGAAAAAATACTTTTAATTAATGCATTTAATATACTGCATATGCAGTACTATATAAAGTAAATATAAATAACTAATGAGGATCTAAATAAGTCATTAAAATATACACTAAAATACCGACAAAGGAAAACTTCTAATAAATGGTAGCCGTTTTGGGTACCCCCCCCCCCCACAACCTCGAGCGGACACGTAGTTGTTAAATGATGCCTTAAACAGCCGCATCATACATTAGTGGCGCTGATAAGTATTCCTACAGAAAAATATTTTAGTTATATTCGTCCTTATCTTTTGTACCATTAGAAACCGTTCGTTTGGAATAATTTAACAAATAAAAAATTAGTTTAACTCCAGCATATAACTTAAAACAAAGAATGAGGAAATTAAAAAAATAGTTAAAATACAAAAGTTTTCGTACATTTATTTACAAAATTATTTACTATTTTGCGTGTCCACCTTTTGCTTGAGTGACTTCAATGATTCGTTGTGGGTATTTTTCTACAAGGTTTCGCCATCTCTCAGTAGAAATTTTAGACCATTCTTCTAAAGAAAATTGTTGCAATTCATTCAGATTCGAAGGGTTTCTCTTACGGAAAGCTTTTTTTCGAATCAAACCATAAATTCTCGATTAAATTGAGATCTAAGCTTTGACTGGACCACTCGAGAAGCTTGTAATTCTTTTGTTGAAGCAATTTCATGGTGCGCTTACTTTTGTTTCGGATCATTATCTTTGTTGCAGTACCCATTTTCAACCCACTCGCAACTCCTGAACTGAAGGCAATACATTTCCTGATATTTCTTCGAATTCAAGATTCGGATCACCTGAAGATCAGGGCCCCCAGCCTTCTTCAGTTAGCTTTATAAGGCTAACTAACGAAAATATCACCTGACCAATCGTCAAGGCGTACAGTTGACCTAACGATTGATTAGGTTAGGTCGTGATATTTTCGTTAGTTAGTCTTATAAGGCTAACTAAAGATGGTGGCCCTGATCTTCAGGTGATCCCAAGATTCCATTAACGACAAGCTTTCGTGGACTAGAAGTACTAAAGCATCTCCAAAGAAGCAAACTCCCACCACCATGTTTAACCGTAGGAAGGATTTTTTTTTTTCCTCGAATGCAGTATTTGATTTTCGCCAAACATATCGTTGCCCGTTGTTCTCCAATAATTCAATTCTGGTCTCGTCTGTCCAGAGAATTTTCTTCCACAATGCAAATCCATCACTTTGATGAGCCTTGGCGTACTTTAAACGAGCTTCTTTGTACGCTTTCATAGCAGAGGTTTACTTCGTGCAATTTTCCATGCAGACCACTCTTTCTCAATGTACAACGTACAACAGCGGGATAGACATCGACCTTAGACAATCTTAATATCTGGCAAACATCACCTATAGTCACTCGTGGATTAGAAACAGTCACTCTTTCAATCCATCTAACTGTACGTTCTGAAATCTTGCAAGGTCGTCCACACCTTGGTCGAGTTTTGATTGTTCCAAAGCCTTTCCATTTTTTTATAACTGCAGCAACCATCGTAAAGGAATTCGAAGTTCTTCTATCTCCCTATAACTCTTTCAAGACTCGTGTGCAGTAATAATAGATCTCTCAAGCTCTGTCGACAGCTCTTTACCACGACGACCTATTGCTTACTAATGCTTGTACAGTCATCCGTCTCCATGAAGATTCACAGAGAAAATTCTAGAATTCAGAATTGCCAACAGTCTCTAATCAATAAACAGCCAACTACTGATAAAAAAAATTAAATTCTTGAAGCCTAAGGTGAACATACAAAGTACTAAATAATTTTGTAAATAAATGTACGAAAACGCATTTTAACTTTATTTTTCTCAAATTCTTTGATGTTTTATATTATATGTTAGAGCTAAACATTTTTTTTGTTAAATTTTTCCAAACGAACAGTAAACTTTTCATAACTATCCTATATATGGTACAAAAGACAAGGACGAATATATCTAAAATATTTCTCTGTACGAATACTTACGAGTGCCAATGTATGTTCTCACTTCTGACATTAGGATGTCTCCATACTGCCTTTAGAGAAAACCGGCTTATACATAAAGAAATTCAATTAATACTATTAACCAACAATATCGACTCTGATAACATGATCATATACCTGTATCTTTCCTTTAAAAAGTCAGAGGAAAATTAGGGTATGGCTTAGTGTAGGATGAATCAGAGAAAATAAACTGAGTTCAATTCTTATTGCATAAAATGGGTACCAGCTTCCCACAGAGGTTTCACAGACCACAAGAAGAGTCAACAGACGGCGAAATATTACCCATATATTATGTAGCATTCCTGTACTGCTGGTGTGGTTAGGAGGACAATGAGATTACCTTGCAAAATTGGTTCATGTTCAATGTGAGAGGCCATGGGATAATGTTTACTGCTGGTCAAAGACTCTAGGTAGCTCCTTGCAGAAAGAAAATTCGTCTTCATGAGCCTTGAACCCGATGCGAACCACGGGTCGCCACATTATCTGAACGCAATGGACGGTCGCACATCCAACTACATCCCAGTGTAAATGTCACAATTTCGCTGATCGACGGAAAGTGGCGTTGAGACAATGGTTAGTCATGTACAGTAGTAGACCGAATTAGCTGGAACGGGTATGTCCATGCAATTTATCAAACTTTTATTAATCGTTCATTCGAATCTTATTCATATTCCATTCAGTTGTCAGTTATTTAATCTCCTCTTAAAGGATTCCACATCCGTGGTACTACGTTATGTTAATTTCACTGGTGTTAACTTATCTTGATTAACAACTTGCCTCAATTTGGGACTTCCTCAATTGTGACTTTTTAACCCGATTGCGATTTTCTTAAACTTAATTGTGACACTCGTAAAAAAAAGTGGTGAAGGTTAATAATTAGTGCTTCAATTATAACCCAAGACCAACCATCGTTTTTCTCCAACGAAGATTTATTCCTGGATTTAATTTACGAGTAAGCTGGCATCTTGTTATGGAGCTTAATCCCAACCTTTTCAACACCCTACATTTAAAACAAATCCAAAAAATTGAAGACGCGTTCCGCGGACCCCCAGCATTCCCAGAATTACCGGGAAGCCCTCCAATTGGTACCGGCACTCGGAATAGGGTCCGACAGTCGCTATCTACCCCTTTGGACCAACTCTACACTGTCGCGGATATCCACGCTTCTCAGCCATCTCAACCACCCATTGATGTCCCTGCTGAAATCCCAGAACTCATCCCTTATTAGAATTAACTAATTGTTTAAATTGTTAAACTACCAACCCCCTAAAATTGTCAGCATTTACAACCAACCAGCAGGGTGGATAGAATAAAAGATAAAATCGGAAAAAAAAAGTATATAAGTGCTCCAGGAGAACTAGTCTTTTTGACATTGTAAAATTTACTCTCAGTTCTAATTTTTTAGTGATTATTAACTGTTAAGTTAGGATTTACATTTTGTTTAATTTACATTTGGTTTAAATCTCAACTTGTGTTCATAATCAACTTTTAAGAACTAGTGGCAATTCAACTTAGAGTTAAAATATTTTTTTTTAATAAATAATACCAACAGGACTACCTTAAAATTTTCTGGATATCCAAAACAATGGATTAAGGTAATGTAAAAGAAAAAACTTTTTTACACGCTATGGAATGGTAAATCTTCTTTAAAATTATTTAATAGCTGTAATTTGGATTATTCTGATTGCAATTAATAAAGTTTTCGTTATTGTAAATTTAAACATTTTCATATTACCTTACTTTGACAAATTTGAAAAAAATTTATATTTCTAAAACCCAAATAACATTGAGCTTTTACCAAAATGTCTTCCTGATAATTTATACAGTGACTATAAAATCTTTAAAAAGTCATTTAAAACATTTTTTCTTCTTGAATATCACATTGTAGAATTTACCCGTCGAGACTCGGCACAGATCCCTACCTTATACTGTATTTAAGAAGTCCCCTCTTGGCTTTCCGGGAGCAATACTCTTTCCCATGAGCATAATTCATTTATTGACAAACTGACTGGTTTAAATCTACAATTTAGCACCTCCATTAAAAACCATCTAATCGAAAAAATGAACTGTGCTTAATCTTCATATTTAGAATTACTTTCCTCATAAATTAAAATTAACTCCTGAAAATTATTAATTTGATCGAAATAAATGGGTAGTTGACGCTAGGTACGTGGTTGGAAGGTCTCATAATAGCAAACCATCGTACTTTGATACCAAAAAATTATACTTAGTAATCTATTCTAATGGTAAAATTCAGTCCTTAACTTCTTACCAAAAGTCTCTCGAACCTGAAACCGATACTTTGAATGAACTTCCCGAATCTCCAGAATTGCCTTCAAGAAATTTTCCTTCCAACTGATCCAGAGCCTCATAAATTTGCTAAACTTTTCTCCAAAATCAAAATTACTGATGAAAATGTTAAAACTTAAAATCAAATAACCGAAACTACTATAACCAAAATTAAATTACAATAACCGTAACTACAACCAAAATTAGAATAACCGCAACCAAAATGACTATAATAACTGTAATTATCAACAAAACTCGGTAAATTTTCCTTAAGAAATAACGGACCAGGCCTAAAACAAAACGGACGGTTCATTAGAAAAAATGATTCGCTTTGCCCTTCCTTTTCATGGTCGATGTTATAAAGCTAAAATTAATAATTCCTTAAACCGTCTTCGCTGGTATGTCTAGAAAATATTTTTTTGCATTCACTCCCCATTCCGTTTTCCGATTATACCAATAGTCGTTCAAGAAAAAATCTTACTCTTAAACTCAACCAGAGATACCACAGTTAAAAAAATAATGATGATTGGGGTTGTTTAACCTCCTCCGCAACATCTAATGTCATATGACGGAGGAGACCTGCAACTTTACGTGGGACCACGGGTCGCTACATGATCTGGACGCAGAGGACGGCCTCCCATCCAACTATTACTACCCAGACCCAATGTCACTTAACCACTTAACTTCGCTGATCAACGGGAAGCGATGTTACGACATTGGCTACGACGTAAGCCTACCACTGTTAAAAAACCTACAACTTCTTAAATTTAATTCAAGAACCATTTAAATCCCTCCTTTTAAAACCATCTTAAACCATATTTAATCTTTCCCTTAACGATCGAAACGAATTGCCTTACACTCCTTATCAAATTTTAATACTGTATTATTATTTCTAAAGTGAATGATAGGGTAGAAGGTGTAGTGACGATGATGACACGAAAAGAATATATTCAAGAGGGAGAAATTATACTGTATTTAATACACCTAAAACCTATATATACATTTCTGATACATGTCATCCCCCAGACCTCCTTTTAACAATTATCATCGCATCGTTGCCCTTTTTTCAATTTCTATCTGTTTATCTTTTAATAAAACCCAATAATCCTAAAAGAGAACTTTTTTTTTAATGTAGATCCATTATTTACAGTTCCTGCTTTTCACTTTACTGAATCCCATCTTAATTTGCATCATTTCAGTATTGCTTTATGTGGTCGGTATATATTAACTTTATTCTTGCGGCTTCTCATTCTCACCTTTTTAAACCTATACCATTGAAACATATTCTCCTTTAACATTTATATTCTTGAGATTTCATTCACTATTAAATATCCAGCTTTAGACAGGCGATACTTCCCGACCCCGAACCCAGAGAAACGAAAGCGACACGAGTTAACGTCGGAAACTATTTTTTTATTTTAAATTTTAATTCATTTAAAACAAAGTATTTTTAGTATTATTTGTTTAACTCTTTCTATTTTTTTAATTTGAGTCTAACCTAGTTTCCGACGCTAAACTCAAAAATACCCTCGGATTTTTAAAAATTAGTGGCTTCCACTTTGAATTAATTAACCTCAGGTCTTAGGCAGGGCCGGATTTACTTGCTTGTGGGCCCTAGGCCAAACCTTATCAGTGCCCCCCCCCCCCCCAAAAAAAAAAAATAATATATATATATATATATATATCGTAATATTGTAATGTAAAAAAAAAAAGAATTACAACATAATGTAACACATCAATAATTTTATTCAAATTAGTTTCATATCATGTACAACTTATTCTTACACAAAGGAATAATGGAAAAAAATAGTCAAATTGAAGCATAATAAATTTTGCAATAAGAATTACAACATAATGTAATACATTACACATTAATAATTTTTAATCAAATTAGTTCCATATCAAGTACATCAAAGTAAATCAAGTTCCATATCATGTACATCTTACACATAGGAATAATGGAAAAAATACAATGAAACTGAAGCATAATAAATTTGCAAGCACAACTATGTGAAGTTCAAAATGACTTTTTCCTGCTTTTTTCTATGGCAAATTTGTCAATGATACTGTTTGTGTCAAGGGATTGTAGGAGGTCCCCAGTGGGGCCCTGGTCTTAGGTGTCTGGTTTGTTCTCACCGATCTGACCGAAGTAAAATCAGGGATCTTTTCCGTTTGACTGCCGCCATTGAAACATAATTAAACTTTTTGTATTTTAACTGAAATGTCTTGATGATACAAAATAAGTTACTTTATAAAAAAGCTTTTCTTAATTTTCCCTTATAATGACTTATATTTATAAGTTGAACTTCCTTATTTGGATCACCTGAAGGTCAGTGTCCCCAGCCTTCTTTACTTAGCCTTATAAGCAGAGCTGGGCAGTATTTAAATACATTTGTGTATTTAGAACTGTATTTATAAATACATTGTTTTTCATGTATTTAAATATAGTATTTAAATACTCAAAATATAAAAATGTAAATACTTTTACTGGTTTAATACACGTTCTGTACTAGCACAGTACGACGCGTCGACAGTGTAGTATAGCATGGTTCATGTTTCAACGTGTCACTTCAATCAGTTGTGTGCCACTTTTAGTCGAAAGCGGTTGATTTCTTTATCGTGTGCGTGTCATGGCTTAGTGAATTAGTGAATGCATATGTTAAAATTTGTATGTATTTAAAATGTATTTACAAATGTATTTAAATACAATTGATGTATTTTGTATTTAGTATCTAAATACATTCGTAAAATGTATTTAGTATTTAGTATTTAAATACATTTCTCCAATGTATTTAGTATTTAGTATTTAAATACATTCAATGTATTTATTGCCCAGCTCTGCTTATAAGGCTAACTAACGAAAATATCACGACCTAACCTAACCAATCGTTAGGTCAACTGTACGACCTTGACGATTGGTTAGGTTAGGTCGTGATATTTTTGTTAGTTAGCCTTATAAAGCTAACTAAAGAAGGCTGGAGGCCCTGATCTTCAGGTGATCCCCTTATTTTTCTGAGTACACGATTAAAACTTAAAAATTAAGCATGGATCTTGAAAGTAATTAAAATTGTTTATAAGAAACAAAATTTGAAGGGGAAATTAAGAAAAGCTTTTTTATAAAGTAACTTATTTTGTATCAAGACATTTCAGTTAAAATACAAAAAGTTTAATTATGTTTCAATGGCGGCAGTCAAACGGAAAAGATCCAAAATCAGTTATATTAATACGATTGTCTGGTGAAAATCCTAATTACTTTTTACTACGCTGTTACTTAACCAAATTTTTATACCGAAACTGTTGGTAATTTTCGTACGAATTGGTTGAGACGTTGCTCATCACCTTACTTGGATTCCAAGGCGTTCGTATATACCTAAATGAAGAGAGATGTTAAATACTTAATTTCAAGTCTATCTTAGTACAGCACGATATATCGCTTTCCCCAACGTAGACAGGCCAGAGACTACAACGTAAGACTAAACTAAGATATTCCGAGATCCTAACGATACAATCTAGCTTAAACTAAATGTGCTATGACGAGTATCTAAGTTCGACTGGTGTTCATCTGTGAGACGTTACCACAGCTCATATATATATATATATACAGTGTTGGGCACTAAAGCGTTAATCCGATAACAGTTAATTAACGAAGTTAACTTTTTTTAACGGACTATTAACGGAAGTTAATTTCCACTTATCGTTATCGGACCAGTTAACTTCCGATAACTCGATATTTAGTCTGTTAAAGTCCGTTAACACGTTAACTGCGAGGAGTCATTCACGGAAGATCACCGCTCCGCGAATGAATTCAAACCGCCATAACTTCAGTCTGCCAATTCCGTCCTCTGCCGCAGTGGAACGGCTCTTCTCTCTCGTCAAGGACATCCTGAGGCCCAAGAGGTCAAGACTGGCAGTTGGGCCTAACTTTGAGAAGTTGGTCTTTCTGAAGGGCAACCAGCACATTGTGTCAGTCTTTAATAAATGTGCCTAAAATTTAATTTTACCTTTCAGTTCCCGCCATAATAATTCTCTGGTAAATTAAAATTTAGTTAATGGTTAGTGGTTACAAGGGTTTCAAAACATGTAATCAGTACATTTTTTATTAAAAATAAAAAAAGAAGTTATTAAGCAAAAAAGTTGCAAAACTTGATAAAAATACAGTTAAATACCTATTTATTGTTGGATTTTGCATAAATAAACATTTTCTATGGGTTTTAAAGCTCTTTTCCTCGATTTTTTTAAATGTTAGTAAAGAAATAGTTATCGTTAACGGATTATCGTTAACTTCCGTTAACTTTGTAGTAAAATTATCGGATTATCGTTATCGGAGTTAAAAATTGGGGTTAACGGATTATCGTTATCGAAGTTAACTTTTTGGTTAACGGTGCACACCACTGTGTGTTTGTATATATATATATATATATTATAGTTACGGGCTTCTTGCGAAATCAACCTTTTTGCAAAATAAAGACCGATTTGGGTTAATTCAGTGCCCTTCAACCTTTTTATGCCTACCGCCCACTTTTACTATTTTTATGCGAGATAAATTAGCCAACCGCCCACCAAAATTAAAAATCCAACAAACATATATTAAAAATTATGTATGGTACATTATATATATTATATAATAAAACATTATGCATTTACCTTTAATTTAGTGAGATCCTTGTGCTTGAAGCTTGGAAACTAAATTCCGAATGTTTGGCTCGAATTTGGTGAGGAACAAACGAATGTCCCTCTTTCAGTGATTTTTAAAGCATTCCTGTTTTTGGTAAGAATGTGATTCACAGCACTAAAACCTGATTCAACTAGGTACGAAGTAGGAAAAGCGATCAGTAATTTAAAAATCTTTTTCCACATATTGGGATATACATTTGACATCTTTTTTATTTTGCCAAAGCTGCATATAACCACCGTTATTGAAATTTCCCTGGCTTTCTTCATCATATCTGAGTTCTAATAGCTCCTCTTGACATGTTACATCAGCTTCAGTAACATTTGCAGTAAACGGGTTTACCATCCAATCACATACTTCCATGGTTAAAACATCACTGAATCGAGTTTCAAAATCCGTTTTAAGTTTATTGAGATGATCAGTAAACCTTTGTGTATCAATTGTTATGTCATCCGTAATAGATAACAATTCTGAAAACTGGTGAAATTCCCTTTTTGAAAGATTGTGACTGAATAAATGCAGCTTTTCAATGAATAATGAGAACTTTTTGACAGTTCATGAGTGTCATATTGGCTCCTTGAAGCTGCAAATTACAATCATTACATTTCTTAAATATTCCTGCCAAATAACAAGCATCATTTTTTATCATTTTTAACTTTTGGCTAAGATCAACTTCATTTTGGTCTTCTAGAAACTGCACTACGCTCTCATATAGTTCAACAAAACGAGTTAAACATGCACCCTTCCAGAGCCATCGGACCTCTGTGTGTAATAATAACCTAACAAATTGTTCATCATTGTCATGACACAACTGACGAAACATTCGATCATTTTTTGCATTGGCTTTTATCTTATTCACGGCACTGATTAGTATATTTAATGATGAATGAAGACTTATACTCAAATGTTTCGCAGCAAGATGCTGCCTATGAATCACACAATGAATACAGAAAAACGTTTGGAACTTCCTTTTTAAATATGCAACGAAACCACGGTATCGGCCTACCATTGATGGCGCCCCATCAGTAGCGCATGCTACAATATTTGTCAAGGGAATGTTATTTTTTTCTAAGTACGATTTAACAGCAGTAAATATTGATACTCCTTTTGTATCAGTAATAAGATTTTGTACAAATAGCATTTCTTCTTGCAGTACACCGTTCTCATTAAAGTATCTTACATAGGCCATCAATAAAGCATTATTGTCTGTAATGGTAGATTCGTCCAACTGAATGGAAAATGAAGTTGTTTGGAGAATAGTTACCAGCTGGCTTTCAACGTCAACCGCCATTTCATCAATGCGTCGACTTACTGTAGTATCACTAAGAGCCAAAGTTTTTATATCATCAGTTGGATCTTGATGCATAACTGTAGAAACATATTCTTGAATAGATGGTATTAGTAACGTTTCTCCAATGTTATGGCTCCTACCACTTTTTGCAATAAATTTTGAGATACGATAGGATGCAGTTATTTCATCTTCGTTTTTTGTACTTTGTTTCTTAAATGATGCAGTTATTGTATGACGATTTTTAAATTTTTCATAAAGATCTTGAAAATATTCAAGAGGCTTCTCTGTCTTTTTTATGCTGTGAAGTGAGATGATTCAGCATTCTTGATGGTTTCATTGCTTCATTTGAGAGAGTTAGTAAGAGATTCGATAAATCCGAACGCTAAATACTCAGATGAATATCTACGAGTATACTTCTTATTTGAGGACATAATTCTAATAATGAGGGTGGATAATTACAATACACAACAGAAAAAATAAACACTACTCGAGCACGTTGTTTACTGTCGACTGACTGAGCCAGTTGCCGTACATCGCTAGAATTCTTGTAGTTGCCGCATATCGCTAGATTCCTTGCGCTAGGCTAGAATTATAGAATTTAACTTAGCTAGCAGATTTTCAATAGAGTTTTCGGTTTACTTTACAATATTGTAAATTTTGTTGAATTTTACAAGAATTTTATAAATTTTCTTACCGACCACCTAAAAGCTCAAATCGCCCACTAGTGTGCGATATCGCCCAGGTTGAAGAGCGCTGGGTTAATTGAATACCCGGTTAGGTCAACTGTCCGCCCTTGACAATTGGTTAAGTCGTGATATTTTCGTTGTTTAACGAAAATATCACGACTTAACTCCTTTGCAAAGAGGCAAATTCCTCAAAAAGGCTGTAACATATACATTAATAACATACGGAGCAGATGGGTCTAAGAATCAAGATGGCGTATAAGATGGAGAACGCTGACTATATGCGAAAAACGAATGCAAGACTATCTCAAGCAAATCAATTTATAACTGCAAAAGCTTTTTTTCGTTTAAAGCTATGCTTTTATTCGATACGTGAAGATGTAAGTAGTATGTTACGTAACCGGATTAGACGATGAAATAAATTGAACGTTAAATGACATGACTTTACGACGTACTTACTTACCAGGGAAAGTGTACGGAATGTTTATCAATACATTTCACAACACAAATGCTCCCTAGAATACAAATGGAATCACAAAAAAGGTATAAAAACGTAGGATTACCATATTTGAACTTTCAAAAAAGAGGACACTCCAGAGAAGGGGCTGTATCGTATATCAGTATCTACCAACTCACGTATTAATGTGTTATATACACCGTGTACTGCATGTCGTCTATATTGAATATCTATAAATAAGAACAACTGTTATGGCCTTGAAAATCAATGTTATGAATATTCAAATTTTCCAGACATGTCCGGAAAAAACCGGACGTATGATAAACCTAGATAACGATTGTCAAAATCACGTAACAATAAAAATTAGCAAAAAAGCACACTGGACTATTTTCAATAACACTCCTCAAACTAAACACTCGTAAAATAATGGCTGTCTGTTTCGCTGCTATGGAGAAATCATTTCGTCGTCTTACGTCTGCCTGATAAATGCTTCTCAATAAATTTTAAGAACTGGTGTTTCCATAATTTTTTCTCATACTGTACAGTTGTTGTACCGCATGCATGACTTTGCAAAATTGAAGATTTAGCATTTAGTGGGAATTATCATACCTCGTGCAGATGGAAATACTTTAAATTTTCTGTTTTCTTCAGTAGAATTCCAAATAAATAAATATATATGGAGCAAGTGTAGTTTACGTCCCCCTGACTCAAAAGGGGGGGATCAAACTACAATAGGTCAAAGTTGGGGAACGTAAACTACGCTACGATCTTTAGGAGACTTAACATTTTATTTGATGGATTCATTAAAAAAAAAAAAACTAACGAAAATATTACGCGCATATAAAGCAAAAGCACCCGTGTGTAATTTCTTTATTTATGGTCAGATTTTTATGAAATTTTCAATATAGAAGTTTTCAAGGCGGACATCGGAATAACTTTCACCACTTTTGAAAAAAAATGAAATTTTTTTAAAATGTTCAAAAAAAAAAAAACATACAGTTGACCTAACCGGGCCTTCAGTGTTATTCCGATGTCCGCCATTGAAGGCCCGGTTAGGTCAACTGTATACCCTTGACAATTGGTTAGGTTAAGTTGTTATTTTCGTTAGTTTTAACAAAAATAACACTACTTAACCTAACCACTTGTCAAGGGCATACAGTTGACCTAACCGGTATACAGTTAACCTAACCGGGCCTTCAATGGCGGACATCGGAATAACATTCAAGGCCCGGTTAGTATTTGAAAACCTCTATATTGAAAATTTCATAAAAATCTGACCATAAATAAATTATACAGAGGGTGCTTTTGTTTTAGGTGTGCCAATGTTACGACTTACCTAACCAATCGTCAATATATATATATATATATATATATAATAATATATATATATATATATATATTGACGATTGGTTAGGTTAAGTCGTAACATTTTTGTTAGTTTTAACGTTTTATTTGATTAGGTATACGCGGACAAAGTTGAGGAACGCAAACTAACTACACTAGCTAGGATGTAGGGCAGTGGTACTGATTGCGCGGCTCGTGATGGCCTAAGTGGCGGTTCTCTATACAGATATTATGCAAGGAGTAATTGCAGATATAGGGGCGGACAGTGTTTATATACTACCCAACTCTAAGTTCTACTGTAATAATGGTTACTGTCAGGGGTGGATCTTGGATTTTTGATTGGGGGTTCCCTAACCGAGCGAGCTGGGGACTACCAGAATTTCGAGCCCCGAAAAAGAGGAAAAAGAAAAAAACAAAAAATTTTGACCAACATCAGTGTGATATCACCGCAGTCCCAATATGAAAAAAAGTATGAAAATACTGTATACATGTATCTGTTTTTTTGAATATCTGAAGTAAGAGTGTGAAAAAATTATTAGTCATTTTCAAGTTTTTTAAACAAGTTATTGATTGACAGACAGACAGACAGCAACAAAACACTAACGCTTCCCAAAGGAAAGAATATATAATTTTGAAACAATGAAAATTCAATTACAAATTAATTAAGAACGATGCGCTGATCCTTTTTCTTGGCAAAAACGTCAATGATGTCATTAGGCTCAACAGTCACATCATCTCTGCAAACGAAAGCCAGCGCAAGGCCATTTAGCCACTCTTGACTCATAGTACCGCAGATGTAAGTTTTAACAAGCTCAGTTCAGAAAATGATCTTTCCGATAACCCATTGCTTACGGGAAGAGTGACCAGTATATAAAGCAGTGTGGCAACAGGTTTGAAGTGCAACAGGCATGGCCTCATCTAGATTTTTTTTATTTTTTCGTTCTGCAGTAATTTTTTTTTTTTTTTTTTTGCTCTGCGAATCCAATTTTGGATCCCTGCTCTGACCTGAAAAATTGGAGTGTCCAAGTCTTTCTTATATACTTGTACCATAGTCATGACAATTTCCTCTGAGCTCATCATGCCAACATGCGTTGGGATGAGCGCTTGAAGGTGGAGCTGTGGAAAGTCGTCCGGGAATCTCTATTTGAGCTGAAGTATGAAGTGGCCAATAAAGGGAATAAAGATTGACCGGTGAAAGTAGATTTCAGCAGTTTCTCCTGGAGCATTGCTTCTGTTTCATTGCCGACCTGTTGTCCGTGGAATATCAATTCTACATTAATTTCTTCTGCAGAGCTTCTGCTTCTTTAAAACTCTCTTGAAACTTTCCTTCGGCTTCTGCATCCATCTCCCAAAATTCCTATTTTTTGCAAAATATTTAGCAACAACATTTAGCGAGATAATGAATGAACTGGATGTACGTGCTGCCAACAAATCACTAGTCTCAGCACATGTAGCCCTCTTTCCACCATTGCTCAACTCCTCCAGGCCTGAATCACAGTCAAGTACGAGGACAGAATCATGTCATTCAATCAGTTTCTGGGATAGATTAGTTTTAATCGTTTCCTTCAATTTCTTTCTTTCTCTGGAAGCTGAATGAGGATATGCTCGAACAGATGAACTCGCTTAGCTGATGCAACTAGAAAATTACTGACATTCTCTAAAGTTCTAAACATTTCTTCATGGAGAAGATTTCGCATGCTCAGGAAACAAGAAGAATCATGCGATGGTGAAAACAGTGCACATACACAGCCAGAGGTTGAATCTACTTGATGTGAGCTTGTAAACCATTAAACTTCCCTTGTATGTTTGCTCCTCTATCATAGCCTCAGTGGTTGAGGGGAAGAATTTAAGAATTCACTGAGGAATTTCGCGTGGCTTCTCCAGTTACATTCACAGCAGCAACAAATTCCAAGAAATTGTCACGGATATCATCTCAGGGGGCGTGTACAGAAATTTCTTAGGGAGGGGCCAAACTGGCAGGGTGCGGCAGAAATACCTCTCACATTTTGCGGCAGAAATACCTCCCACATTTTAAAGGTTGACAAAAAGACCAAGGTAACTGCTATTACAAAATTTATTTCACTGTTGTTTAAACAAAGGGCTACAGTTTTTATTCATTTGGTTTTAAAAATGACATCCTCCAAATGGTGGCCTCTATTCGCCGTACACTGTTGTAGACGATTTCTAAAGTTTTCCATCACCCGAAGAGTCATTTCTGGCGGTATTTCTGCCACTTTTTGGCGAATAGCATCCTTTAATTCTTCAATGGTTGCTGGTCGATGTTTGTAGACCTCAGCTTTCAAGTAACCCCAGAGAAAATAATCGCAGGGGGCGAGATCGGGCGAGCGTGCAGGCCATCCAATGTCACCGCGTAAGGAAATCAAATGTCCTGGAAACATCTCTCTCAAAGCTTCCATTGATCTTCTCGCTGTGTGTGCGGTGGCTCCATCCTGTTGAAACCACACATCCGGACTCCCAAGGTCTCTGAGTTTTGGTTCCAGAAAGGTCCGCAGCATCTCCACATACCGGTCAGATGTTACTGTAACCGAGTGGTCTCCCTCCTCAAAAAAGTAGGGGCCCCATACACCAAATCTCGCAACTGCGCACCACACAGTCACTCGTTCGCAGTGTAGAGGTCTTTCATGAAGCTGTCTAGGGTTATTTTCCGCCCAGTAGCGAAAATTCTGCTTATTGACGCAGCCAGAGAGATGAAAGTGAGCTTCATCACTTGTGAGAAGAACAGCATTTGCAGGAACATTTTGAAGGATATCGTCACAGCATGCCATGCGATTTTCCCAGTCGCGTTCATGCAGTTCCTGAACAACCATTAATTTGTATGGATGAAACTTCAGATCGGTTTGTAAAATTCTTCTTCATTTCCAACGTAACATGAAATGAGCACGAAAAGCTCTCTGTGTTGCAATTACAGATTCACCAGTCTTAAACAACGTTTCAACAGCAAACGCACGGTGTGCACCGGTCCAAGCCATGATGGTAACTGATGGTATCTGAAACAAAATGGTAAGACATTAGCTAGATGAAGACACCATTGCCACTTGCCTAAGTTCACTAGCACCACCCAGGTGACAGTTTAAAATGTGGGAGGTATTTCTGCCGCACCCTGTATATATAATATATATATATCAGCCAGTTTGGCCCCTCCCTAAATAATTTCGTAAGTTTCTTACAGTAAAATAAGAAAAATTTAGATTTTATTTTAGTAAATAGGATAGTAAAATTAAATATTTAGTTTAGACTTTAGAGTTGACTAAATTAGTTTCATTTGTGATTTTGGTCGTAAATTTATTTTTGTCACCAACGCACGATACCGTGTCGGCTTTTTTTTTTACCCTTGAGCTCATGGACACTTAGTGGGTCCAGAGGGGACCATGGCCCACCTGGACCCACGCCTGCACCTTCCTGAGTAACATAGCGAAGGATTATTGAGGCTTGCTCAGTTTATGGATACTGTATCAGTCGTCTCATACATAAAAAAAAACAAGCCTGCCTCCTTATTCTCCCTATAACCTTTGAAATGATCACCTGGCCCATGCATTTACTCAAGTCATTTTGGCTTGTTTTGCTGATGTAGGTAGCATTTCCTGCTGCAGTTGATAATGTGTTCCAATTCTTGCATCGATCCTAAGTCAAAGAAGGACTCTGAATATTTCCTGTTGCTCAATATCTTATTATCTTGAACGAGGTTTCCATCATTTCAAGAGCCAAGCAATGAAAGAGTGTTCTTTCCACAGAACAATAATGTCTTCACAGTTGGAACCAACCTTTTCTGATTCTCTGCTATTGTTGCAAAGCGGGCTTGATTTAATTGACTGATTACAGATTTCTCAGAGTGTGCCCTTGATACCCTGAATCTCCTGGCCTTTTCAAGCCAATTGATGTGATATTAATTTTTTTCATGATTTCGGAAAGTATCCAATATCTTTTTATATTTCTTGATAGGCTCTTGAACTAGTGCCTTGAGTTCTTGACCCTGTCCGTGACTTCTACCACCACCTCTTCCAGTAGAAAACAGAACACAAGGAATACAGAAAGGTCCACCTTCTGATTCACTATAGCTTAGCCATGTGAATTTTGATAGCCATACATGGTTGAAACTGCGATTGTGTTCTCCTTCACGCATCAAAGGGAATTTATAGTTAGAGGGTGGTATCCATGGTGAATCAAAGAACTGTAGAATATCTTCATCATTGAGATTTGCTCTGTATACAAGGCATCTTCCAATATCATTCTGCAGATCTTCACCAGTTCCAGCTTGAGCAGTAGTACTTTCAGGCTCAGGCTGAGTAACAGGATTGAGATTTTCCTGTGCAGCAGATTCGCAACAATGAAACGAAATCCAAAAGTGATGTTTGACGTTTTATGGAGTTGAGTTACACTAACATCCCTGTCACAGTGAAATTAAAAAAACTAAGAAAATAATGTACCAATTGAGGTGTAGTGTAGAGTGTACCTAATTCCAATTTCCAGGTATTAAAAGATTCGACAGCAATGCAACAACTCAACCAGATGTAGATAGACTAAGTCGTCGCAATATAGAAATCAAATTACACTCGGGAGTCACAACCTACCACATATGCTCCTCGATGGTGTAGTGGTTAGCGTCGCTGACTACGAATCCATCGGCCCCGGGATCGAAACCCGGTGACGGCAGGCAGCGCGCAGCAAAACCCAGCTGTTTATTCTTCCACACACTAAAGAAACTGGTTGGTAGACACATGGGTACCCTGGGTAGCCTCATGGTTAAGACGCTGGGCTGCTGGTGGGGCGTGGTTCGGATTCCACGTTAAACTGTAGGTCTAAGGTGGAGTGACAAGCTTGATCTTCGTCAGAATGAACAATTCGGGCGGAAGCAAAACCAAGGTTAACCAAGGTAAAACTAGATAAGCTGACATGTGTAAATGAAAAAGAACCCCGATGGTATTAGGCTTTAACGGTTATCACTTGCCTTGATGTTAAAACAGGCTCGAAACTAGAATTAATTTGTAAAAGTTTTACATATAAAGAAGCCTGGTATGAAGTAGGCCTATATGGTTGTAATTGAAGTGTTTGGTGCGAATATGGTCGTGATTCACAGAATGGCTTTTGTCCAAAGCACTCTGATTTGACCCGCGTTTTTAAAATAAATTAAAAAAATAAACTTTCTTTGAATTAATTGGGGGGCCCGGGGCCCTTCGGTCCCTACCCCCTCTAGATCCGCTCTTGGATGATGCCATAGCCCTTTCCGAAGACCAAAGACATGCCGAACATTTTAAGAATTACATCAGCTCTATTTCCTACCGTTAATAAGGAGAGGAGATACTCGTATATCTACTTCCTTCATTATTAAGGATATCTCTAAGTCATTTACCAAGCAATTTGCTAATGTTCTACAACAATATTTTTTTACCATAGATTTTAAGATTGCGTTTAAGGACCCCTTTTACAATTGGTTCCTGTTTTTTTCCCTAAAAGTTAAAATTCCCTCGCTGAGATGGTCTGGTGCTATTCTAATTCATCTTTGTTTTCCCAGCTGTAAACAGGGAACCTACATTGGTTTTAGGCTATCAGTCTGCTCTCGGTACGAATTTGTGCACATAAAGGTATTAGCCATAGAACACTCCATAAAGAACTTTCATTTGTTCAGGATCAATACTATTTCCTGTAAACACAATATTGAGTTTAAAAACTAAAGTATTACATTAAATATAAGTAGATGTCTCATTAACCCCTTTACGGACGAGTCCGCAGCATATGCGGTCACTCTTGTTACCAGAACGTATAGGTTTTATTGTTATTGAAAACTAAATATTTTAGTAACTAGTCACTGAAATGATACACATTTTGAGTTTCTTTCTCAACAACTAATGACATCTATATATAAACACGTAGAAACATTTATAGAAACGAGGCATTGTAGTACAATTTATATTATTATTTCTGGTGGACCTTAAGGTACCATCCGTCGTTAAAGGGTTAAACGTTTCATTATCCCAATTTTGTGATTTTTTAAATGGCTGATGTATTAGACATTTTAAATTAATTAAACATTTCGTTAGACATTTCAGTAAGTCAGTTGAAATGTCTAAATTGTCCCACGTTTTTAAACAGTTGAAAAGATTATAATCTGAAAGGTCTAACGAAATGTTTAATGGATTGTCTGACAATGAAGTGTCTAATGCAGTGGTTCCCAACCTTTTCACCACAAAGGACCCCTTTTATTTTTATTTTTTTCCCACGGACCCCATGTTTTTGAAAGATTCCGTCTACCAAACAAACTGTTTTTATTAACTAATAATTAACTCGTTTTCTCATTTTTCACTATCAAATAAAGGACATATAAGAGAGTATGCAATTAAAATACAGCCTATTAAAAAAAGTATTAATAATTCCAGCCAAGAGCAAGGAAACTTGAAATTTTAGTCTGAGCGCCCTTATCGTGGGTAAATGTACGATTTCCATTGGAGCCTCTCGAAATATTGAAAGCTCACGGACCCCCAGTACTACCTTCGCGGACCCCCAGGGGTCCGGGGACCCCAGGTTGGGAATCACTGGTCTAATGCATGAAAGTTTAAAAGAGTTTAAGTTTATATGAAAAGAATTGCTTCACAGCGTTACTCTTAAAGACTGTTTGTTGTAGTTCAATTTATATCTATTTCTTCTCCTAATTGACTCTGTATCACTATCGAGTAACTTCCTGTAATTTACATTATCAAATAAATAATGATTGGTTTTGTTTAACCTCCTTCGCAACATCTAAGGTCATATGACGGAGGGGACCTACAGCTTTACGGGATATCTGAACCACGGGTCGTCGCTACATAATCTGAACACGGAGGACGGTCTTCCATCCAACTACTACTACTACTACTACTATCCAGACTCAATGTCGCTTAACTTCGCTGATGAACGGGAAGCGGTGTCACGACATTGGCTACGACGTAGCCCCATTTATCAGTTTTAAATACTCCAATTAAAAGTCGGCGCTTTTCGAGTAAATACATCTCTAGTTCTACTAATTTTTCCTCAAATATTTTGCTTTTCAGTTCTGGATTCAATTTTGGTTGCTCCAGCCCGAACCCTTTCTAACTTATCAGTGCCTACCACCCGAGCACGGTTCCTAATTTTTCTAATCTTGTTCACTGAAGTAAATGTGTGTATTTTATTTTTTATGGTCAGTTATATATTAACTCGCTTATTGTTACAATTATTTTTGTGTATATTTTTTTTTAGCTTTTAACTTTAAATACTGATTTTTATTTAACCTTGAAAATGGGGGCGCAGCCCCAAAACATTGGTTATTAAAAATAAAGAAGAATGCTTTCCATTTTGACTTTTACTCATATATATATATATAGTTTCACAAAAATCAGTTTTTTTTTAATTTATTACAAAGATATTAATTGGCCAAAATTGGTCACGTGGAAAATAATTAACCAAAATCTAAAACGTAAAAAGTGTTAACTGGTCTACGCGAAACTTAATGTTATATATTATTTCGAAAACCCTAATTTAAGCTAATTTATACTAATTTATTTCAATTTTGCAATATTCTTTTACAATTCCACTTTATATACAGTTCAAATGTTAAGTCTTTATAATATAACTGGAAGAAAAACACGAAAGTAGTAGTGACCTTGAAGAATTATTCTCAATTAAAATGATTCCAGAAATATTAAACAATTGATTTTTAATTTAAATTCCATTTGAGCATTTTTTTAAGGTCACTGAATAATTCATAATGAAGAAAAATTTTTTACTTTAAAAATCTCAGCAAATCGAAACAGAATATATTAACTTTCTTTGAGGAATCATTTAAATATTTGAAATGAATCAATATTTATGTAACGATGTAAATCTCAAATTTAAAATAAAAATTTTAATATATATATATATATGCAGTAAAATCATAGAATAACACGTGATCTTATTAATAAGCAAACAACCACAGGGAAAAAAGGAATAAGAAACACGAAATCCGAGCGCTTTCGTGATATATTCACATCTTGTTCTTGAAGATGTGAATATATCACGAAAGCGCTCGGATTTCGTGTTTTTCTTTTTTCCCTGTGGTTGTTTGCTTATATATATATTTGTGGTCTTTCCATATCCTCTCCGCAAAATATATGGCAAATAAATGCATATTAGTTACATGCATAGAAAAATAAATACATTAAAAAGTATATAAAAAGTAGTATTAATCAACTGAAAGATTATATCACAGGCCTGCGATGGTTTTGTTGTCCGAAATATTTTATCACTTATATAGTAATATTTGCACGTTGATTCCCAAAATATTATTTTCATTTTTCGCCATTTCGTACAGATTTTTCATAAAATGTCATATTTCATATTACGTATGTAAGTAACTTTCATTAAAATTGACTCAATTCAATTTTGATTAAAAACTACTGCCTATAAATGCTTATAAATGCTTGGTTTCACCAACCAAGACATCAAAGAAATGGAGAAGAGATATCAGGGAAGAAGGTGGGACATCAGCATGATGGCTGAGTATTGCTGGATGTTGAAACGGGATACTCCAGAATTATTACATAAAAGAAAAGGAACAGCGCGTACATCCGAGACTAAACGGCATAGATCTCACGAGAAAACTGAGGACAAATAAAGATGAATATGTAATTGACGTTAATAGTCTTCTTTTCTTTTTAAAGTTGTTTGCATTTGTAATTAGTATAACAAAGCGAAATAGGTACCTAATGTAAATTGAAATAAATAATATTTATTTATTTATGTTGTTTTTCCCCTCCAGTTTGCAGAAAATCCTTACGTGATAGAAAAAAATGGACACCTTATTCGAAATTAACGTTGTTGAATTATATAAAACCAATTATTCGTAAGAAAACAACTCTTACAAAGTTTTCATTCGCACGCCTGTGAATTATTAAGACTTCAAAACATAAGTCAAACCTTTTAAGAGTACATTCAAACAGAGCAACATAAGTAATCTTACCGAGTTTCAAAAGGAGGCGGAGACATCATAATGTGGGTGGAGCTATGGAATGCTAGTAGGCGTGTTCTTATCTCGTGGGCGGAGTTAAATTTATCACCTGAGGTCCTAAGGTAATGTGATTAAAGATTAGGACATAAATTCTATTCAACACGTGTCAGACAGGTGTAGATTTACTCACTTTCCAAGATCGACTCGGTATTTTTAAGAAGCTGAAAGATATTTTCATTCTTCTACTTTTAAAAAGGGGAAATTTTTAACTGTATAACTTTTAAAAAAATCTCCAACTAAAAAATACAAACCACTTTATTTTCTTTTCGACAAAATCTAATACATTTTTATAGTTTAAAGCAACTATTAAATATATTTTTAAATGTTAATCTTTGTATCTTAAACTTACTTGAAAACTTGTTAATAATTATTTCAGAACTATAAATTATTTTACTTATTTAAAGTTACAAATGTTAAGCCTTCAAGCCAATGAAGATACACATGACAGGTATGTTTTCTATTAAATATATATATTATATATATATATATATATATATATATATATACTGTATATATATGTGTGTGTGTGTGTGTGGTAATTAATTTTCGTGAAGACCAGTTTTTGGACAAAATCGAAATTTGTTAAACATCCTGATTGGCCGAAATTGGTTAGATGGAAATTAACTAACCAACTAATGTACTGTAATTTAGTATCCGCGAAACTTTATATATATATATATAATTACCGGAAAGGTCTCTACTAAATGGGAAATTGGAAATACATAAAAAGCGGTAACCCGATGGAAAATACAATTAATTTCTGGAACCATAATTATGATAAATGTTGAAAATGTTCCTCATTCACTTCAGAGTACGTTAATGTAATTAATTGATGTAAACTAATTAATTAATGTAATTCTCACAAGGTAGAGACTTTTCGAACAGTATATGGCAAATTTCCAGAATCCAGACACAGTTCATAATAATTAGTAGTATGTTCAGTTAGATTAGGTTTGATTAGTTTAGTTTAGATTAGGTTAGATAAGTAATAAATTGTCTGTGAACTGCGTCAGGAAACGAACTTTTATTTATTTATTAAAGGCACTCTCTTGGCTGGAAAACAAGAGCTAATGTTACATATTGTTTGATGAATATCTAACGTCTTGCTTGAAACGAGTACCTTCTCATTATTGTTACGCGTAACTTCTGCATAACCTATCCACAATTTAGTTTTGTCAGTAACTTTAATTTAACTTAGGCGTACCTTTACTTAACGTAACTTTTTTCCATAACGTTACTGTCATTTTTTTTGTCAGTAACTTGCATGTAACTTTTGTACGTGTAACTTTCTCGTAACAAATATGGGATCACCTTAAGATCAGGGCCCCCAGCCTTCTTTAGTTAGCTTTATAAGGCTAACTAACGAAAATATAACAACCTAACCAATCGTCAAGGGCGTAAAGTTGACCTAACGATTGGTTAGGTTAGGTCGTGATATTTTCGTTAGTTAGCCTTATAAGGCTAACTAAAGAAGGCTGGGGGCCCTGAGCTTCAGGTGATCCAAAATATGTACTTCCAATAAACAATATTTTCGAAAAATAGCCATAAATGGTAAATAAAAAAAACTTAGGTGCTACTGTAGTATGCGGTCTACCTACGATTGGTTAGGTTTAATCATGATATTTTCGTTAAAACTAACGAAAATATCATGACTAAACCTAACCAATCGTCAAGGGCGATTGACAATGGGATGTAAACAAACAATTAGTAAACAAGATAAGAAGCTATAATTAAAAGGTAGACCGCCGAATCGTAGGTAGACCGCATACTACAGTAGCACCCAACGGTTAATATGGAAAAAATATAAATATATAAATAAATTTTATATAAAATTCGGATCACCTTAAGATCAGGGTCCGCAGCCTTCTTTAGTTAGCCTTATAAGGTTAACTAACGAAAATATCACGACATAACCTAACCAATCGCTAGGTCAACTGTACGCCCTTGACGATTGGTTAGGTTAGGTCGTTATATTTTAGTTAGTTAGCCTTATAAAACTAAAGAAGGCTGGGGGCCCTGATCTTCAGGTGATCCCAAACTTTTTCATTAAAAAATAAGGTCACACAGAAATAAAACATCTTTATAATTACATTTAATCTGAAAACATCTTTAGTTACTTTAGTTCAATTAGAATCTCAGTTTTATAATATGCTGCAGTTATGGGACTGTAGAGGTTATCTTTATCTGAAGTATCATATACTTTCCATTTTGTAAAACGTTACGCCAATGTTAAGCAGTTATGAGGAATAAAAAATCAGACCATAAAAAGACAATAAAAACAGCGGATAAGGATCTAACTTTTGTTAAAACTGAAAAGGTTAGGTTAATGTTACTCGCTGATTACGGGTTTACATAAAGGTTACGTTAAAATGTGTAACTGATGAGTAACT
>JAJOZX010000029.1:2035000-2082500 GCA_023014485.1 Bathynomus jamesi
GCCCATCTTCGTCCTCAACATTTCGTTCTTCCTTTTCGATTGAAAGCATACTGTCAACTTCCGTTCAGAAGATGAAAAAGCCTTGGCTCCGATGCTGCCCTCTTCTCTCTTTAACGAGGTCAAATACAGGTTAGAATATATATCGCGTAAGGAGTTCATTAGCTTTTAATTCTTTTTTAGGTTTAATTTTAGTTTCCTTTGTGATTCTCATGTTTTCACTGCCTACACAAGGTGGATTTAGTGAAAATATATATATACTGTGTGTGTATATATATATATATATATATATATATATATTATATATATATATATATATATATATATATATTTAATAATCGGTGAATTCATAGTTCAAGTGCAATTATGAAGAATTAAATATCATTTTACATAGGGCACCATTCCCCCCCATACACCCATTTCAGGGTACAAGCAGCTCGCAGCAGCATTGCCAAGCAGTTAGGGGGTCAAAGTACTGACGAGGCTTTCGTACGTGGTTCATCACCAATGAAAGCAACAATGTTCCTTGTTAGTTTAGTCCAAAGAACATACATATCCGTATTGAATTTATTGTAATTTCCGTGTTTATATTGCAGACACCCCCAGTTATTAGTCCTGGTGCATGATCTTTTAGGAGCAAGATGCTCCGCAAGTTTGTGTTTCCTCCCCAAGGCAGCACAAATTTACTCGTATCAATCAGTCACACTCGTACTACCCTAGGTTTGTTCCCTCTCTGAAAGCAACTATATATATAATATATATATATATATGTTGGGGGTAAATGTGATAAATTGGTAATTATGCATAATTGAAAATATCATGACTTAACCTAACCAATTGTCAAGGGCGTACAGTTGACCTAACCGGGCATTCAATTGACCTAACCTGGCATTCAATTCAATTGACCTAACAGGGCATTCAATTGAATGCCCGGTTAGGTCAACTGTACGCCCTTGACAATTGGTTAGGTTAAGTCATGATATTTTCAATTATGCATAATTACAAATTTATCACATTTACCCCAACATATATATATATTGACGATTTCAAGGCCTTTCGTGTATTTATCACCTTATCCGAGAATAAATGAAAAAGGCAAGAAGCAGACTATTATACAATATCTATAGTCTGCTTCTTGTCTTTTCTCTTCATTCCCGGTTGAGATTTTGAATACACGAAAGTGTTTGGAATCGCTTTTTGTGCATCATTTATCATTTTCAACTGTTTAGTTGTGAAATGCATTATATATATATATATATATATATATATATATATATATATATATATATATATATATATATATATATATATATGTGCCCATAAGTCCGGCATCATAGGAGAAATTCATATTTTTCTCTTTCTACAGGCCATAATGTCTGAGCAAGGAAGAACGAATCCAGATAATTCTACTCATAGGAAATCGGAGTCAAAGAGACCGCTGCTGAATTTAACAGACTGCATCTAGATCGCGAGCCAATAACACAGAGTTGTGCTAGCAGACTTGTTGCAAAGTTTAAGGAAAGAGGATCCATAGAAGATAAACCACGCAGTGGAAGTGGACCTTCAAGGAGGTCTACTGACGATGATACAGCGACTGCTATCCTGGCTCATTTTAACAGAAGTCCCAATAAGTCTCTTCGGCGATTGTCCGCCGAGACAGGAGTGTCGAAAAGTAGCATCCATCGCATTCTTCAGGCTCACAAATGGCATCCATATAGACTTCAGATCCTACAGAAATTAAACGAAGATGATCCCGACCGGCGGATGAATTTTGTGAATGGGCTACGGAACAATATGCTCGGGATGCCAATTTCCCGTTCACCATTCTGTTCAGTGACGAGGCTGTTTTTTATGGAAATGGTGAGGTAAATCGACAGAACACCCGCTACTGGTCTCAAAACAACCCTCACTGGTATACCTCTTCAAAGAAACAAGGTGCATCTCGGGTGATGGTATGGTGTGGCATTTGGAAGGATCGCATCATAGGCCTCCTCTTTTTCGATGAACATGTCACTGGAGGCACCTACCTACGTATGCTCAAGGAAGAAGCATTTCCCAGTGTCTTGAACGAAGAAGGAAATTTCCCAACATGGTTCCAGCAAGACGGCGCTCCTGCACATTACAGCACCCAAGTAAGGGAATACCTGTACCAACAATTCCCTGTTCATTGGATAGGACGTCGAGGGCCTGTGGAATGGCCAGCTAGAAGCCCGGATCTCGGGCCACTTGAAAGCGTTCGTATACGCAGAGAAAATTAGGAGTGTTGAACATTTGCGGCAGCACATTATTGGGGCATGTAACACCATTACTCCTGACATCATTCACCGTGTGCTTGCTGACTGGGTATCACGTCTGAATTTGTGTGTTGAAAACAATGGTGGACATATTGAGCACGTTCTGTAAATAAAAGCTTTTGTTTTGCCTTTTTTTTATTATTTTTTCCTATGATGCCTGACTTATGGGACACCCTGTGTGTGTGTATATATATATATATATATATATATATATATATATATATATATATATATATATACATATGAAATAGGATCCCTCCTAAGGAGACGTAATTTTACATTTAGGATAAAAACGAAGACGTAGAGCAAGAAAGTCATTATATTTGGCTGCAGCCGACGTTTCGGGCAACTCTACCCATTTTCAAGGCCTAATAAATAAAAAGCTGAAATTAATGCATGACAAAAAAAAAATATACGAATGTCAAAACAAACTAATTCATAGCACAGAATAAAACCACTTAAAGAATAAAAATTAAAAAGCGTAAAACAAGCATAAGCCAAAAACAAAAATTAAAAATTATATACATGACAAATAACACATGATAAAAGTAAAACTTTAAAACTAAAAACATTCAAACAAATTAGTTAAAAACTTCACTAATAAAAAGTTAAATGAAAAAACGCAAAAGTGCACGAAACATACCATGCTCACTTGACATCCTCAAACAACTGAGGCGAAAAGGAGACAGGGTCAAGGGGAAAAACAGAAAAATTTTAGTTGGTAGGCATTCTAATTAATATAAAGGGGGTAACAGCTAGAATCAATATTTAAGCTGGAGTTCAGAAATTTAATGCACAAAGATTCATAAATACGGAGAGAGGACGGACATTTTAATGATTTAAGAATTTTAAAGTTATTAACGGAAATATCAACTTTACACTTAACAGAATGATTTCTAATGGCAGACTGTTCCTTTTTAGATAAAATTTTCCCTGTCCTATGGCTAATACTCATATGGGAGCAAAATCTTGCCTGCAAAGAACGAACTGTGCTGCCAACGTAGTTCCCCTGGGAACACCCAGGGCAGGTAAACAAATAAACGACAGAACAGTTCATCGCAGGGGGGATTTTGTCCTTACAACGGAAAAAACAATCAAGGGTATTATTATTCACAAAAGCAACCTTAAAATCAGTGTGAAAATAAAATTTCCTCACCAAATATAATGACTTTCTTGCTCTACGTCTTCGTTTTTATCCTAAATATATATATATATATATATGAGGCCGATGCACTTATTTCCAAAACCCAAACTACTAATTTGTTTATATTTTGGGACGTATAAAATTTGTATTGAAAATTATGATCGATTACGGTATTGTAGAAAAGTTGTTTTATCAGTTGTGAATGTAGTGCCAGAATAGAAGGGATGAGAAAATAACACTTAATACTGAAACAAACATAATTACTTGTCACTAAATAAAGATAAATTTGGTAATTAAATAAAGTACATATAATACTTGAAACCATGTTGCTTTTGGTTAATTTCTCAGCCATATCTTAATATGAAATATTAATTACCATATGATGCGCGAATTCTTACACTATATATATATATATATATATATATATATATATATATATATATATACTATAAAATGAGTTTGCTCCGTAAAATTTTACAAATAATTTTTTAAAAAAGTACCTTGTAAAATTTACTAACTTTGGGATATTGAATTGCCTCCCAAATTTAACTTATTTTTTTTCTATAATTTCAGTAGTTATTAAGTTTCTTTGAAACAAAAATTCAAAATAGTGTCTGAAGTTCTCCTTGCAGCAAATAAAAGAATTAATTACACATGGATGTAAAATGTAGTTGTGTGGCTGAATTTGAAATAAGAAAATTGTTTTATTTGACTGACCATATCCCAATGAAAAGAAGAGAGATTGGGATGGTGGTTGTAGTTGAATTCTAACAAATGTGCGCGATGTGAAACTACTGCACGTGCAATGTAAAAACTGCCATAATGATTTTTGTTTGTTTTATTGGATTAAAGTCTTATTACTAAAATCATTTTAACTGAGCCTGGCTTTTGACCATGCCGTTTGCCAGCATTTGCCTATCCCTTAAATTAGACTGTTGTAAATTTTAGGAAACCCATCACAATCCATCTTCTGTATCCTCATAAAAAAGTAATTGGTTACAGCAACATGATTAGGTATTTGACAAGCCAATCTAGATAATTTAACCCTTTACTGCCCAAATATTTCGTAGGGTTAAGTTATGAATACGTGTATTTGAAAGGTTACAAATTTGTCCTTTTGGGCAGTAAGGGTTAAGGGGACCATGCGATAGTTCTCGTTAACCATGTTTATTTTCCTTCCGACACGCTTGAATAGTTACGTAATTGTTGCATGGTAAATGAACCACGATTTGGTTATCAAAGTCTCAACGTGTATCTTTTAAGTATCTTTTTTTATGCGGGAAGGAGGGGCCAAGGGCGATTGTCCGCAAAATTAATTAATTAATTAATTAATTAATTAACTTTAAAAAGTAGAATAATTTTTTTTTAGTCTGACAAAATTTAACTTATTAAATAGTCATTTTGAGTATTTCATTATTAAGTTAATTATTTGAAATATAAATAAATTATTGTCATGCTCCTTTTTTGGGGTTTATTTCATCTTAACCTGGATAAAAATCTTTTCTAGGTTCTTTCTTTCAGGGAATCTATAAGGGGGTAACGTTTTAGTTCAGGGATTCTCAAAGTTTCACTCGTGAATAGCCATTTCCAAAGGGGTAGTAGCCCTGAGTATCGGGCCGTATACAGACAATTTCTTAAAATTTTGTATTTGAATTTAGGTCATAAAATAAGTAAAATTATTTAGGTTTTCAAAAACTAAAAAAATTTCTTCTTTATGCAAATTAGACTGGATTTCATATTTTCTACAATTTACGGCGTCATTGGCAAATTCTTTAAACGTAAATAAACTATAGTTTTAATCTGATTTTGTATAAGCTCTATTGTACCGCGGGGGACACAGTGTCCACTCGAGGGGACAAATCTGACCCGCGAGACACTTTGGGATCCCACATTTTCGTTCATTTCATACAATCGTACATTAGTGTAAGTGAACGGCGGTATTGAACAACATATAATGCACTTTTCATATTTTTTTTACTTTCTTAACGAATATTTAGATGTGAATAATATTATTAGGTGCTACTGTAGTATGCGGTCTACCGACGATTGGTTAGGTTTAGTCATGATATTTTCGTTAAAACTAATGAAAATACCATGACTAAACCTAACCAATCGTCAAGGGCGATTGACAATGGGATGTAAACAAACAATTAGTAAACAAGATAAGAAGCTATAATTAAAAGGTAGACCGCCGAATCGTAGGTAGACCGCATACTACAGTGGCACCTATTATTATTTTATCTTAATATAATACTGTATGTACAGAGGGTTGACAAAAGTAAATAGAGACCACGATACTTGTCCTCAAGAACAAATGGCGAAGCTCATCAATGGAATGTCAGAACGTGTCACCTTTACTTAATGCAAAGGGAAGAGCATCACGATTCAAAATATATTTATTCAATAAATCTTATTATTTATTGATTTTTATAATCAAATCTAAACTATGGAAAAAGTAAAGGTGTCTACTTTTGTTAACCGTCCGTATATCATTATAACATTAATTTTAATATCTTTTCAAATCTTTGTATTATCTCTTATTTAAGAATTAGAAGTTCCGCTGGCACCGGTTTCGAGATTCGATACTCTTCACGGCTTGATTCCCTCGAACCACGTGAACGCTTCCCTCCTAATCCCTCAGAAGCATCAGGCTTCGTATTCGCAGCTGCTTCCCACCTTCGGAATGGTCGCTCCTTCACCTTTTGAGTGGAAGACAGCGCTGGAGAAGGTCGGAAAGAAATGCGAACACGACGCAATTGAACTTCCTTTGGTCTCTCGAATGGAAACCGCCCCCGAAGTACGACCTATAAACGTTGGAAGACGCAAACGGCGTCACAGAACTATTTTCACCGAGGAACAACTCGCTGCTTTGGAAGAAACTTTCTCCAGAACCCATTATCCGGACGTCATTTTGAGGGAACAAATTGCATTAGCGACGGACCTTCTCGAGGAAAGGGTTGAGGTAAAGTAGTGTTAATTTACCTCAAATTATTTCCTTTGCGAGTTTTTGTTAAAAAATACAGTATATAGAGATAATATTAAAAAGCTACTGAGAACCTTAGACGAGATTAGAACCACTGTATTGGCGATTTATGCAATAAAGATCTTGATCTAGATACACTTCGAAGGATTATTTATTTTGATCAAATGAAGATTACAAAATCTAATGCGAAGTTAACATCTTTTTTTTAATAAAGATCTCCAAAAGTAATTTAGTAAGTTTTAAGTATTTTTAAGTCGAATTTAATAGTATATAAAATTCTCTACAATAAAAATAGTACAGAATAATTTCATGCGTACAGTAAAGATGAGAAGCCCGTTCCCACCTTGTTTATCATGCTTATGTTTGGGCCGTAAAGGCCGCAAACGTTTGAAAAACCAACCGTGATTGGCCAGTATTAAGGTTTCTTTCCCGGGATCCCGGCTGTTTTTATTGGATTTGAAAATCCCGGGAATTGGACAAATATCCCGGGAAATCCCGGAATTTTAAAATGACTTAATTTATTTTTTATTGATTTATTTGTTTTTTTCTTTTGTTATTAGAAGGCTCTTGGGTAGAATTAAAGAAACTGCATAATATTTACCACATTTTATTCTACTTTTCTGCTTTGTTAAATGAACACCTACTAGCATTAGCAACTTAGAGCAATCTAAAAGTGGGCCAGTATGCCAAAAACTGGCCGAGGAAATGTCGCTAGCGCTGCGTATAATACAAGGAACCGAGTCTTAGTATATTATCTAGCGATCGCAGGCAACTCACTTGCTCAGAGTTTAAGCGAGCATTTGAAGCAAGAACTGCAGTTATTCGAGACAATAGGGAACGGAACTTCAAACATCATGAATTTATTTGATGCACTGAAAACCATTCCGCCAACCTCTGTTGAATCAGAAAGAGCCTTTTCTGCAGCAGGTTTATTTATCACCAAGTTGAGAACTCGTCTTAGTGATAGAAGTATCGATTGTTTGTTTTTTGAGAAGCTATTTTAAAAATGTTGATTGACTCTCTAAATATTTTAAGATAAATATTTTAAGATAAAGGATGAAATTATTTTTTCTAATGAAGTTTATTTTATTTTTATTTTTTTGTATTGGCTAAATATTTTAAGATAAATATGTTGGAGATAAAAGGTATAAATTATTTTTTGAATTAAGTTTTTTCTTTTTATTTGCAAATGCACTTAATTATAATTAAAGGAATATATTTTAGCCTTTTATTTGTCCCCAGCAGATGAATAGCATGATAAATATTGTTTAATAAATAGCTACCACTGATTGGTAAACTCAATTCGAGTATTACAATGCAAAAGTGGTCATCTAGGCATAAGTAATTGGTTATCCCAATTCTAAAAGGGTATTTTATCACTGAACGATAAAAAAAATTACCGTTCAAGTGATAGTAATGATTTAGAACTCTATGAAGAACTTAAAGTACTTTGCAGGTTTATACCTGAGAAAACAGATCTCGGAAATGCCCTTGTTTATATAGTGCAAAAACAACTAAGTGAGATTTATCCTAATGTTTATGTTGCACTTCGAATAGTATTAACCATCCCAGTTACTGTTGCTTCGGCTGAAAGAAGTTTCTCGCGTCTCAAACTTATTAAAACATATTTGCGTTCCACCATGTCTCAAGCGAGATTGCAATCATTAGCTATGTTATCAATAGAAAACGATATAACAAATTCATTAGATTATTCTCATTTAATTGAAGAGTTTAGCTCGAAGAAAAGTAGAAAAGCATTGCTGTAATATTCAAGGAGCATCTGAACCAAATATTAAAGCATTAATATTTAGCCTGATAAGTCGATCGCTCACTATTATAAAAAATGAAATGTCAACATCTCTTATATACATCACATATGAAAAACGTTTGTATACTATGGAAAGTCATTACCTATAATATTATATAAATCTTAGAAATCATTGTCTTATATTTTCGATACAAATCTTGATTCATATTATAATTTATACTTATTTGTATGGTTTATTTATATTTCTTATACAATTTCCATGCGTGATTATTTTGGTTTGGTTTAATTTTTAAGTGTGGCATAGTTCTGTCTATGCGGGATTCTAATATTGCTGGTATAGTACCGATAATTAATCCATATTTTCATATATATAGGCCTAGGGCCTCGCAACTTCTAGATCCGGCCCTGTATATATATATATGTCTCAGAAGTCGCGCGCCATAGGCTTTATTCAGATTTACGAAGTTTACGAGTCGAAATGGTTTATAAGTGATGTTTAATTACAATATATGTTCGATAATGTTCGAATAATAAAATTAATAGCTTTTTGATTAACTGTACATAATATCTTAAAATAATCAAACTGAATGAAGCTACATTAGCCAATGGTGCGCGACTTCTGAGACACCATTGGCTAATGTAGCTTCATTCATTTTAATTAATTATTTTAAGATAGCTTTTTGATTAACTGTACATTAGGGCGGCTCGTTTTTACACTTTTTTCGATATTTGATTGGGGGTAGTGCGGAAAAGTTGCGATTTGGAGAGAAAATAAAGTGTGTAAAATTTTTTTGATCTACGTCAATACCTTCCGGTGGCAGCGAGTCCTTAAAAATCGAAAAATAGGTCTAAAAACACATAAAAATACGATATTTGAAAAAAATATTCATAATTATATTTGTGAGTATTTTTGAACGGGTAGATTGGAAAATGGTTTTAAAGACTTACAAAATAACAATAAAAATTTCAGCACAATCTGTTAATAACTTCCGGTGGCGTCTTAGCCGTTAAAATATCCAAAATATTGATTTAAAGCAAGTTTTAACAAGATGTTATACAAATGTTAATTCCGGTATATTTCTGTGCAAACAACCCTGAGAACACTATTATAGGCTTGAATAAATTAATAGCAGTCATTGAACAATGAACATTATATAAAATGCACACTGCTACATCCCCCGTTCCCTACCCTATATAAGCTGGGAAAGGAAGCGACGTTGTCAGTTGTTGTGTGTCACGTGTGGCGAGAGGTTGTGTTATAACTTGTTCATCAACCGTGGTATATCACCATTTACCCGCAGTTAGTTGGTAAATATCGTAAATAGATTTATAATGTCTGAAAAGAAACCTTCAAAAGTAACCAGAACGTTAGCAAAATGCCATAGCATCGGTCACCAGCAGATTTTGTTAATAATGTTCTACCTACTTATGGAGATGTGCTAAGAGCTTATCTCTGGCACCGGAACAACAGAAAAACGACAGGCCAAGATCCTCCATTCCAGATTATTGCCAATGACATCATTTCCAAACTTCAAGAGATATGGCTCACAGCTTCAATCCCAACTTTATCAAGGAAAAGAATACATGATATGCTCAAAAACTATCATAATAAGTACAAGACCTTACTTAAAACAGGTAAACTAAAAAGGAATTCTGAAAGTTACAAAAGTAAATTGAAGTCATTTCAGGAACATTCGGAACAACTATTTGATATTGCTTCTTGTAAATGTGGTAATTGGAATTCTTGTTTTTGCTGTAAAGAAAAAAAAGTGCCCCCAAATGAAAGAACATTTTTAGAAGATCAGCGTACATTGTACGCTATGGCATTTTGCTAACGTTCTGGTTACTTCTGAAGGTTTCTTTTCAGACATTATAAATCTATTTACGATATTTACCAACTAACTGCGGGTAAATGGTGATATACCACGGTTGATGAACAAGTTATAACACAACCTCTCGCCACACGTGACACACAACAGCTGACAACGTCGCTTCCTTTCCCAGCTTATATAGGGTAGGGAACGGGGGATGTAGCAGTGTGCAGTGTGCAATGCACAGTGTGCATTTTATATAATGTTCATTGTTCAATGACTGCTATTAATTTATTCAAGCCTATAATAGTGTTCTCAGGGTTGTTTGCACAGAAATATACCGGAATTAACATTTGTATAACATGTTAAAACTTGCTTTAAATCAATATTTTGGATATTTTAACGGCTAAGACGCCACCGGAAGTTATTAACAGATTGTGCTGAAATTTTTATTGTTTATTTTGTAAGTCTTTAAAACCATTTTCCAATCTACCCCGTTCAAAAATACTCACAAATATAATTATGAATATTTTTTTCAAATATCGTATTTTTATGTGTTTTTATACCTATTTTTCGATTTTTAAGGACTCGCTGCCACCGGAAGGTATTGACGTAGATCAAAAAAATTTACACACTTTATTTTCTCTCCAAATCGCAACTTTTCCGCACTACCCCCAATCAAATATCGAAAAAAGTGTAAAAACGAGCCGCCCTACTGTACATACTATTAATTTTAATTATGTGAACACATATTGTAATTAAACATCACTTATAAACCATTTCGACTCGTAAACCTCGTAAATCTGAATAAAGCCTATGGTGCGCGACTTCCGAGACACCATATATATACACCTTACCTTACAACCTTACAAAGGTTTCGCGCGATGATTTCTCATTTCGCGAAGGTCAAGCTTGTCGCCCCTCCTCTCGAGTTGGCCTGGTGAAGTAGTGAGTTGGATTCTTGCGCTCTCCACCTCACATAACCAGGTACACCCGGCTCATCGGGGATTGTTCTGAGCCAGGGGTCTAGTCTTCTTTTGAAGATTTCCACTGCAACTCTCTTCGTGTTTCTTAGGTCTTTGGGCAACTGATTAAACAGTTTTGGTCTTCTCACTACAAAACTATTTTCTTTCAGGGTTAAGGATGTTCCCTGTCTCGCCTTCAATTTGGAATACGACAGTCTACCGTTTCTACTTTCCACCGTTGTTTGGGGAGTTATAGGGTTCAGAGTAAGATTAGGGACTAGTTTCTCCATTATTTTCCAAGTGTAAATAATGGTGTATCTCTCTCTTCTCCTTTCCAGTGAATATAGGTCTAGTTCTCGTAACCTTTCCCAGTAATTTAGTTCTTTGCACCCATTGATCTTGGCTGTGAAGCTTCTCTGGATCCCTTCCAGCTGTCTAATGTCTTTTTTAAATGGGGATGTTAGGACCGAGCAGTATTCCAATTTAGGTATTATCAGGGTTTTCGGTAGAGGAATCATTACATTCCTATCCCTTCGTTTAAAGGTTCTCAATATCTGACCCGTTATTCTCTTTGCTCTGTTTACTGCTATCTTATTTTGTGTTTCAAATTTCGCATCTGTCATTACAACCCCTAAATCTTTTGCTCTGGAATTTCTCTGAATTTCCTGTCCATTTGGGGTATAATATTCCATGGATTTTAGGTCTTCTCTTTTTCCGTACCGTAATAGCTGAAATTTCTCGGTGTTAAAATTCATATTGTTGTCTTCCGTCCACTTGTAGATTCTGTTTATGTCGGTTTGTAGAGATCCTATGTCTTCTGGGTTTCTTATTTTTCTACTGATCTTTGTGTCGTCCGCAAAGGATGTTACTGTGCTGTCTCTGGTAACGTCCTCATCTATGTCAGTTAGCATGATTATGAAGAGTAGTGGAGCTAATACTGTTCCTTGTGGTACTGAGCTGAGGACCTCCGATTCTGATGAAGATACTCCTTGTACTGTAACGACTTGCCGCCGCTCACTAAGGAAATTATATATCTATTTCCCTATTTTTCCTGTTATTCTCATATATTTCAGTTTATGGATTGATTCCGTGGTCACACTTGTCGAACACTTTAGCAAAGTCTGTGTATAGTACATCATAGTTTTCATTACTTTCAAGTGAATCAATAATGTTGTTGTAGTGTTCCATTAGTTGTGATAGGCATGATCTGCCTGACCGAAACCCGTGTTGGTTATCATTGAATTTTTTCTGAGTTTCCAAAGAGTCATAGATTTTCTGTAACTATTCAAATATTTTAGTGAGATGGGATGTAAGCGATACTGGCCTATAGTTTTTGGCCTCGGATCGATCTCCTTTATATATTGGGACTATGTTCGCGCTCTTCAGGATGCCCGGTATTTCTCCCGTGTCTAGTGATCGTTTCCATATCCAGTATAGGGGCTCAGCTATTGCATTCTTGCAGTTTTTGATCAGTGTGGCATTCCATTTATCCGGTCCTGCCGCTGTGTGTGTTTTTAGTTTCCCTATGGCTTTTGTAATATCATCCGCCGTAAAGTTGAAATCCATTATACTTTCCCCTTGTGGTTCTTCTTCAAAGAACGCGTTTCTATCGCATATCAATTTGTCAGTTTTTGAGATACTGAAAGATGATTCGGACTGAGCTCTTAATATTTCAGATACTTCTGTTAGATCATCAGATAAATCACTGTTCTCATTTTTTAAAGGTCCGATAGTCGCATGGTTTTTCGACTTTCTTTTTGCGAAATTATAGAAGTACTTTGAGTTAGCCTTTATCGCTTCTATAGCGTCGTCATCTTTTTCTGTATGCTTCTCGATTAGTTCCTGTACGACGACATCGATACTTTGTAGTTTATCATTTAATATTTTTCTGATGTTATCTTTGCAATTACTTAATTTTGCAGTCACTCTTTTTCTCTTTCGGAACAATGCCCTCTTTTTTCTTTCGAACCTGCTTCTCTTTCCTCTTTGTTGTATCTTTGGGACATGTTTTTCCACAATTTTCTAACGTCTCTTCCTCTAACGTCATTAACATCTCCGTTGTCTTGGCCTCGAAAATGGTTTTCCAATCTATTACTTCCATGCTGGATGTCACATCTTCCCAGTTTATAGCTTTGGAGTGAAATACCGCGTCGAATACCGCGTTCACCGTTAAAAAACACTGATACTGTACCTTTTTTTTTATAGTTGTCTCCCCTCATTAAACATTATCGTTGTTAAAAACCTCTTATACAGTATATATTTAAAAACCTATATATATATATATATATATATATATATATAATTGGGTTGTTTAACCTCCTTCGCAACATCTAAAGTCATATGACGGAGGAGACCTACAGCTTTACGTGGGATCCGAACCACGGGTCGCTACATAATCTGGCGACGTAGCCGATATATATATAAAGCGCCTCGGTGGGGTAGTGGTTAGTGTCGCTGACTACGAATCCATCGGCCCCGCGATCCTTCCACACAATAAAGAAAATGGTTGGTAGATAAATGGGTACCCTGCATAGTCTAGTGGTTAAGACGCTGAGCTGCTGGTGTGGCGTGGTTCGGATTCTACTTTAAACTGTAGGTCTAAGGTGGAGTGAAAAAACTTGACCTTCGTCAGAATGAACAATTTGGGCGGAAGCAGACGAAGGGTTACCAAAGGTATACACACGAGTGTATATATACAAAATGAGGTTATAGAACCAGTATAAAGCGTAAAGCATAATAACCTATAATATTGGTGGTCGAAGGGTTTTCTGTCGTTTTAAATTGTTTCTTCTTACCGTTGTAAAGAATTTATTAAATATTTTCATTCTGCAACACAGAAATCTGTTGCCTTTATACATATTTTAAAGAGAATTTAAAACGTCAAACCATTCTTAGACGAGCAAATGATCATTATTCCTTACAGGTTTATACTGGTTCAACTGTTGGCTGTTAACTGTAACTTCACTATTCGTTATAACTCAGACTTTGAATGGGAAAACACAAAATTACGAGGAATAAGAGCCGTCACTCGTTAACACTGACCAATCACGGTTGGTGTTTCAAACGTTTAAGACCTTTATTGCCCTCCCGTGAGCATGAAGTGGAAACAGGCTTTTAATTTATACTGTACAGTTTACGTTACAATTCGACCTTTATTTTGTATTATAAAAAATTCTCAATTGCCGAACCGCATAAAGATAAAACAGATTTTAGAAGTGAGCATTCAAAAGTTCCATAAGTCGCTATAGGGAGATATCTGGCGGTGAATTAGTTTTGGCAAACATATACCCATATATTGCATGTTAGTTCACTAAATTTCTGATAGGTTTGTTTACATGCCCATTAACAACATATGTACAAAGTTCCGATGTAATTAACCGAGACATTTTTTTAAAAAAATCTGTAATAATAGTTTGTTTTTAAGATTAATTATCGTATCGGTTCCAATAGTCTCGATACAGTGGATCGTAAGGTAGGTGTGACATAATGTATCCCGAATACTGGAACCAATGGTATCCAGCTTCAGACGTTATATTTTAATATATTATTTGTCGAATACCGCGTTCACCTTAAAAAACACTGATACTGTACTTTTTGGGGGATAGTTGTCTCCCCTCATTAAACATTATCGTTATTAAAAACCTCTCATTAGCATTATTTTCATTTATAATTTGTTTTACTGAGGGGAAAATTTCCCCTCTTTTCACACTTATCTGTTCCCATACTTTATTTATAACTAAATATACAATAAATATGTTAAATCAATTAAATTTGAACTATTAATGATATTTCATATCATAATAAACCTTTATTTGATAAAATGTCTCCACGATACATTTCAAAATTCTACTCTGAATTTTAACTTTTAAAGATCAGTAAATATTATTTTTATTTTTTTTTACTTAAAGTAATGTTAGCAGGAAGTTTCAATCAAAATAAATTGTAGACACTTACTTCTAAATTCGCGGAAGCGCGTTCTAGTTTGTGTCGGGCTATCGTGGCCATGTCGCAAAACCGCTTCCCGTTAGATCAGCAAGGTTAAGTAGTTGGATGGGTGACTGTCCTCCGAGTCACGTGACCTTTGCCGTTTCAAAGGAGGTTAACCATAAAAAAAAACTCTGCGTGATCAAAATATGTCCTAATGAAATATTTGTTTCATTGTCCGTAGAGTTTTATTTCGTGAGCATATCAAAATCCAAAGAACGCATAATAATAATTAATCAGTCAGGAGAGCCAGATACTGAACACAGTGCTCAGGCCAACTAATACGGCCTATTGCGCTAACTCCTGAATTATTATTTACCAGCACTATCGGGGCTCGAAACCCCCACTTAGCATTTTCACTTCGCTTATAAGGAAACGGAGTTTACCCAATGAGCTACGGACGCTGGGTACAGAGCAAACACATTGTCCTCTAACGTCTTTCATAAGCTCTCGGCAATATTGTACAAAGTATACTGTCACCTGTTTATTTATCGGATGTGATATCAAAATATTAAAAGGGAAATAGAAAAAAACAAATTTTATGGTAAACTCAAATAAGTGTATTTTTTTGTATTCTATAACATCTACCATTTGTAAAGAAATCTATAACTTTATTTTAAAACACAAATGATTCTGAAAACGTCATCCGTTAAGTAACTACCATATTTCCCGGCGTATAACGCGCACTTTTTTCCCCCCAAAATACTCCAAAAATCACCCTGCGTGTAAAATTACCGGTAATTGTACATGTAAAAATTAATTGTACATGTTAAAATTAACTCGTTAAAATTGTACATGTGAAGTGAGGTAGGAGGTATATTTTTTCCTAAATTTTTATTTTCCTAAATTTTCTCTTCAAAATTAAGGTGCGCGTTATACGCCGGGAAATACGGTAAGTGTTTTGTAGAATTTGAGCCTACTTAATTTAATTTTGAGAGTCGCTAAATTACTTTTACAAAACACTATAAACAAATGTGAAAATATTAATAATTAATTTTGTTTAACTTTATTATCTGAAGTAGGAGTAACTTTAATTAAATATGAATCGCCATCAGACACGCAAACCTCAACAGAAACTCGTATTAGAGAAAAAAATAACAACCTGATGCCCTTTCCAAAACCCTTGTCAGAAATTTTTTTATTTCATGCCCAAAATTTTGAGTTTCAAATTCATTCTTAAGTATATATATATATATATATATATATTTTTTTTTTCTAAATGAATTCAAGATCACTTCTAAGTAAATATGTGTTCAATGCAAAGCAGATTTATTTTCTAGTAACCTCATTTATTCAGTTCATTTTGAACAAAATATGCCGAATACGTTTGAACACAATATTTAGTTAGTCTAAAATCCAAACATTTTTGAAAAATTAAATAGCTATTTAGTGTAGCATGGACCACGTCCGGACTACTTCTCTTACTCATTACACGTGGCCCACGCTAGGTGGGTTTGAAACCTCGTCAATATTGCACGTTTGATGTTAATATTCGTATTCAGTTAATATAAAAATACCCGTGACAGACATATTTTTCCTCATTTTACTTTTTATGATCCTTTTAAAGTTCATATTTTGATAACTGCTCTCGTAGCAATTCCTTACGTTTCTGCAATATGCTGGATTGCTCGTCTATGGGATTTTGCTATTTAAAGAATCCTTTTGAATTTGGTGAAATTCTTTTTAAATTTGTTCATTGACAGAATCTAACAGCCCTCACGGGCCCGTTTATCATCATCAAATAGAAATACAGTTTATCCTTTGAATTTTAGATTAAAATCTGTAATTACTAAAAATTTGTCAAACGACTTGTTTATGAGTTTGTACACGAATATCTAACTAAAGCAAATGTTCAAATTATGTTTTGTTTTGGGACCTTTTTTTTGTTGCAGGTAGAATAACGCACAATAGCTAATATGGAAGTGAGTTACACTCCTCAGGAAGAGGCCTCCGCCTTTTCCTCAGGAGTCTCTCTCTCTCTCTCTCTCTCTCTCTCTCAGTAAATCCACATCTTCCATCATTCGTATTCTTGTTATCTTCGACAAAATAAAATGACATGCCTCTCTTCCGTCAATGTATTAAGATCCCTATAGGTTTTTTGCAAATAACTTTACTTAACAATAAAACTTCGCGCAGTACAACATTGTACGTAGATTTTAAAATATTTCACGAAAATGTCTCCTTCTTTGGGAAGGAATTGGACTCTCTGTATGTGAATTAGATGACCATCATCACAGCAGCCATTTTTAACATTTATTAACAGACGTTTCACAGAAATTCCATTTTTACTTTCGATTGGACTAAAATTTATAAAACTTATTTTTAATTACCAACATTATTAAAATGAAAAGCAAAAGCTAATTAAAAAAATTATAATTACGTAATTAGTATACTGAAATTATATCAAGTTGGAAGTTTGTAAAAATAATAAACATTTTGTATTTTTTTAGACTTTATTTTATTTTCAGATTTTCACTTATAATTTATAATAATTAAGAATGTTTTTTTCTTTTTTTTTTAATTTTAGTATTTAAAAAATTATAATTTCATACATTTTAATTATAAAATGGAAATGACATTACGAAATGTCTGTAAATATAGGAAACTATTCAATTTCGGGGTCACCAATTTTTTTTTTTTTTTACTCCTGATTGGCCATATGTTAGTCACATGGGAAATAACTAACCAACCTAAAATGACCAGTTAACCTAGTGTAACTTCACCCGAATGTAAGACACCTTCATAAGTCCGATGGATGAAATGGACAGATCACCGATATCTGGTGGCCCCGAAACTGAATATTAGCCTAAAAATAATAGCCTAAAAAAGAGGGAATGTTATTGTTAATCTAATATTGTACTAACTTGATGATCTGATAATATAGTCTAATAATAACATAATAGCCTCACAATATCCTCACTTAACTTAATCTAATGGAATAAAATGTCCATATTAAATGCCATGCCGAGGAAATATTGTTAGCCCGTAACTCAATAAGCGAACTGAAAACATTGAGATCGGGGGTTTGACTCCCGATAGTGCTGGTAATAATAATACGGGAGTTAGCCCAAAGAGCCGCTGTGCCTATTTTTGGACCTCCTGAATAATAATTTATTATTATTATCATCAGTGCGGTCTAGATATGCTTAATGTAATTATGTAGTATTTATTTTACACGTAAATTCCTATCAGTAATATACTATAAAGAATATGACTTCCTACATTGTACTCGCTTTATATTTATTATTAAGAAAATAACTAATAAATTATTTAAATTTTTCCAGCTTTTCATATACATAAAAATAATAAAATAAATTATTAGTACGATAATTAATGGACATAAAATACAAAATTCATTTTTATGCGTCGTCCAAATTTTGCAATGTACCTCTATTTCGTAATTGTTATATAAAAGTTTCTTTCTATGTAAGTGACAAAAAAACTTTAATCTTTAAAGGCCAAATAAATCATTTGCCTAATACTCCGATAATACAAAGATATATCTAATCGAAGTGCATTTATATACAATAACTGCCATTATCTCTCTCTATACTTTAAATCTCCCGAATTTGGCTACCGAATGAATCGTCTTCTTTCTTTGTGAACAAATGGGAAAAGAGCTATAATGTAACCATCAGATTAGAGATAATTAACCTACTCTAAATTTTTCATCCTTGGCGTACGTTCTTCTGTTTCCTGAGTAAACAAAATTAGCTTTGTAGACCGGAGTCCCGACCGAGTAATCTCGATTGAAGCGAAATTATCCAAACAGAATTCATTCCTTTTATGCTTCGATGAAGCCGCTGTCTGACTGCGAAAGAACAACGAAAAGCGAGAGAAAATAAGTAGTGAATCTTCCAGATGGAGGTGAAGAAAAGCCGTAAACGGAAGAACGACAGATAAGGTTTAAGGGAGAGAAGTCAACAGCCAAAATACAACTGACGAAGTTTTATATTATATACTTAAGCAATAATGATAATTATAATAATAATTTCACTATTTGTTTAAACAATTTTCATTATTAAATCGACTTGAATTAATATTATTATTAATATTTTAAATAATTATCATTAATAAAAATGTTTAAAATAGATTAAGAAAGTTCCTAATAAAAATATTTCCACCTTACGAATATGATTTTCATCTCTAATTTCTTCCCACCCATTTATCTTACATCTCTCTGTCTTTCTTTATACGTTACATCTCCGGCACTCATCTCGCGATCAAGAAATACGTCTTTTGCCGCCACTGAATCAACCTCTTCCGTTACTCGCCGTGTTCGGTAACCGTTCGGGCCAAAACCCTTCATAATCGAATCGAAAACTGTGTTAGATTTCTGAATAATGCGCTTAAAAACGTCTCTCGGTCACGAGGGAATTGGCGGCCTGTTTCCATCACCTCCGTAAATATTAGCTTTTCTCTGATGATTTTTCTTCCTTGTCGACGAATGCTAATTCAGAAGCGAGACGAGGCCTTCGGGATCACTGATTCTGATGATTCCAATTTGCATGACGGAACAGTCTGCGGAAAGAGGCTCAACATGTGGGCGGCGTTTGTTGATATTCTGAAGGTCCGACGGAGATAGAGGGAGACAGTGATGGAAAGAAGAAGGCTCCTACCAATAAAGGAGCGCAAAGAAACACATTATTTATATATATATATATATATATCGTAAAGAACGACGCTTTGTATAGGAGAATTATCCGCGCAAGATGAGAGCGAAAGAACGAAACAAATGAAAAAATGAGGTACCCACCCGGGAATCGAACCCGGGATCTTCCGATTGCCGGTCAGATATGATAACCACTACACAATCACTACGGCAATCGGAAGATCCCGGGTTCGATTCCCGGGTGGTTACCTCATTTTTTAATTTGTTTCGTTCTTTCGCTCTCATCTTGCGCGGGTAATTCTCCTATACAAAGCGTCGTTCTTTACGTTAATTATACTGCGTGTTTGGAGTTATAATGTAGGTATATAATATATATTATATATATATATATATATATATATTTCTCTAAAAAGTACAAAAGATTGATTAGGAAAATGTGGTATTAATTATGTATACAGAAAAGGATTAAGAGGAGGGGTGGGGAATAACTTTAATCTTTCATGGAAGTGAAATTATTTTCGATTTAACTTTCAAAAAGACACATACGGTATTGTTTCTCGTAAACGTTTTTAGTCTATAAGAGTTGCAAACATTACCGTAACATATGGACTAAGTCAAAACAAATTTTATTTTAAAATGTTTGAGCGAAGAAAAACAGCTTAAATACAATGCTTTAATACACAAGTTGAAGGTGTTCATTTTTTATTAAAAGGTTTTTTGTACTTCTTGATACATTTCAGTCTCGTATTTGTATTTGTAGCGCAATTCTGCGACCAAATTTACCGTCATCGTCGTTTCAAAACATTAGTGGAGTCTTAGTGTGTGGAGAAATACAGTTAGGAATATACCTCGCATATTTTTAACTTTATTTTCTTATAAAATCCATACGCTCCTTTTTAACTACATTTACTAAGATTTACCACTCGGTTCTTACATATTTTCTTAGACATTGCTTCACAATGCTTCACTAATTTCTCGCGTATTTACTCGTTAGTATTCATTTTTATTTTGCAGGTTTGGTTTAAGAACAGAAGAGCGAAATGGAGAAAGCAGAGAAGAGATATTCACACGATGGCTGCAGATTCGTCGAACCACAAGAAAAGAACAGCGTCTTCAACGGATGAAACGATGGAAAATAAAGAATAAGTCTCTCTCTCTCTCTCTCTCTCTCTCTCTCTCTACACACACACACATATATATATATATATATATGAGTTCTGAGTTCATTCCCATATATTTTATATATATATATATATATATATATAGGCTACCTTTTGCTTCTGATCGAATTGTTCATTCTGATGAAGGTCAATCTTGTTGCTTAACGTGGAATCCGAACCACGACCTACCACGGGTAGTAAAAACTTACAAAACCCTCTCCCGGACTCGATCTCACGACCTGCCTTAACCACTAAACTACTCAAGGAATCTTCTTATCTACCACCAATTGTTTTGTATGGAAGGATGAGCAGTTGGGTGAATCGAACGCCGGGAATCGAATCGGAGTCGGTGGGTGGATATTTACAAAAAAATAAATAGTCTTTACTCCTATAAACTGTAGTTCATTTTTATCTTCCGACAGACATAATGTATGCATTTGATGTAAAGATGACATAATTGGCTTATTATGTGTTTTCATTTTGAGTTGACTTGTTGCCCATGTAAATAATCATATTTAATGTAAGTACAGACCTTTTATTATATACCAATTGATGTGCACATAGTACCCTATGTTAAATAAACAGACGAAGAGGCTGTTTATTTTTACTTATTAGGGTGGTAGAAATATGATTTAAGTCATAAGAAAAAATTGCAAAATATCATTGCAAAGAAACAAACACACACACACACACACACACTATATATATATATATAATATATATATATATATATATATATATATAAAATATGATTAATTATTCAAAACTATTTTGTAATTCAAATTCCAAGTCAAAGATTTCATTATTATTCCCTCAAAAATGCGCTTAAAGAAATCGGAAGATTATTTTAGTTTGTCATAAAAAGGGTTTTCTTTCTTTCTCTCTTTCTCTTCTTCTTCTCCTTCTAAAGGCGCTTTTCCAGCTGGTTGGTCCAAAGAGTAATCTGCCAACTTCACACGGAGGTTGAAAATCTTATAAATCTGGTTTAGGGACATTCTCCCCCCCCGTTTCGTATACTGCAAATGGAAAATTAACAAGTTTATATTCATGAATACATGTTAGTTATGTTAAAATGTTAAAAGTACAGATATTTCAGTATAGTACATCCAATTTTTATATTTCCTACATAGTTCCGATTAAGTTAGTGATTTAATATTATATTTATATATGATACAACGAAGATGATGCTAAATATCAATGTTGGTTCTAATCAGCCATTTTCTAACAATATGGCTGATTTCTTTTAGTTCAGCAATATAATTTTTTTAGTTTACGTAGAATATTTTTTAATGTGTTGTAATTATTACAATTACAAGCAAAAAAAATATTTATATGACATTTGGTCAACTTGCAGCGGTCCGCACTGCCTTTTTAGCAGTGATGTACCGATTCCAAAATTTAGCCGATGCCGATTCCTTGAAAAACTGCCGATACTAATACCGATTCTTTGCCAAGATTTTAAAAAATCAATTCCCTTTATAAATTTAATAATCTAACGTAAAACCTTTTTCCTATTTTTACATTTCAAATTTGTTTAAATGATTTTCCTTAGTTTACGCCACAATAAACAGTACCAGAATTTGTTACTCGTATACCGTAGCTAAAGTGATGGTAAATAGTTTTATTACAGTAAAATGATAAATTAATTTTATTTTAGTTTGATGAATTGAATACCAATATTTAAATTGGTATTCCTTATGTTGAAGGTATTTTCTTTCTTCAACAATGTAAAGAACAAGAACAAAATGTTTCATTAAAATTTGAAGTCCCTGGTGGCCTATTTCAATGAAAAAATGTGTATATAATTTGGGTTTATAAAATTATTATTGAAATACTTCAAGTAAAGTTAACATAATAAGATGGTTTAATATAAAAATTATAAAGTACACCTTAAAACTGTATAGAATTATTATTATTATTATTATTATTATTATTAATAATAGAGTACAAGATTACAACAGTTTATAATATTTAGAGCAGGGCTTCCCAACCTTGGGGTCGTGAACTGATCTGATAATTTTATTTTTAATTCTCTTCCTACGGCTGTCCGAGAAAACATTTAAAAATTATGAATGTATGTAATTCAATTGTAATTGCATATAACAGCTGAAATCCGGGCCCTTCCCGCGCATAATAAACGCTGTGTTTATGAAGTATATATATATATATATAAAATAACTTTTGGGAGTTTGTCGAACTTCGACCAGTGTTTGGGGTCGTAAATTGTGTGAACATGATTTTCGAGGTTGCGCAGAGGGAAGGTTGGGGATCCTGAGTTACAGATTAGCTAGTTAGAGAAAATGTAAATGTATGGGTAATTTAACATAAGTTTTGCCTTTTTCGTGAGTGTAAAATATTTGTATATAACTGCACTTTCAAATGAGTATAAATAATTATCATACGAATACATAGTGTTTTTTGTATGTTCAATTTTCAATAAATATATATTTCGTTTTGTAATGATAATTTTAAAATTTCAAAGAACTAGTAAAAGAATCGGCTAAATTTGGCCGATTCTGCCGATGCCGATCAATCGGTATATCACTACTTTTTAGGGTTAGGATATGTATTCAAATGTTGCGATAAGAATATTAATGTGACGTTAGGCAATGGCAGAAAATTTGTGACCTCTCAAAATTTAATTATTTTAATTATTAACTTACTTTCAATTTTACTTGTTTTCGAGTTAAAAACCTTCGAAATTCGTGTCCTTTTTCACACTGACAGATGAAGTCCATACACTGAACACTGATGATTTAAGTAATTTCTTTAATTAATGAAACTTTAATTTTCTCATAAACTTGTACGAATTGTTCTTCCCATTTGAGTTATATAAATTTAACCTTTCAAAAGCATGAACGCTCATTCGTATCTTAATAGCCCTAATAATACAGAATGGTCACACTGATATGTCAAGAGCTGAATACACGCATAAAATAATATATATATATATATATATATATATATATATATATATAAATAAAAGGTATATTTAGAAACAAGAATTCCATTTCAGCCGATATTGTCGTCAGTTGAAAAACAAATGCATTTGCATTCCGATTGACAAATTCTGACTTAATCTCTGCGTGCACTGATTCCAGTGTGGATAATCGAAGGGGGGAGGGAGGGGTTAAGACCTAAAAATGATCTAGCAAGAACACAGAAAAATCCTGCAGTGAGATGAGAAAAAATATAAAGTACAATACAAAGAGAATATTAATTTTGTTAATTACAAAATTAATTTATTTTCAAAAAGTGAAATCGGCGATGATAATAATAATAACAGCCAATTTATATTTGTGTGTTGGAAGGAAAATTTAGGAAACGAAGTAACAGGTGAAAAATTTATTTAAAAAAAAGTTTTGAAAATCCCAACATTTCACTCTTGAGTGTTATAAAATGAAAAATAGCCTTAAAATTGTCAAGTCTGAAGCCTAGTTTAAAAAATGTAACCAAATTTACCCGAATTGAAAGTCATACAAGTAAGATAAAATCTATGCGTATCAGTTAAATGTTTATGGACTTAATTAATATTACGGTTATAGGAATATTCCCCAACAAAGTTAGGTTCACTATTCATGATAACTATTGTGCAAACCTCAAATTAAAAAAAAAAAATATATATATATATATATATATATATATATGAAAATTATTTCACGAAAGTAACACGTGAAAAATATGTATGTATATATATATATATATGTATGTTTGTGTGTGTGTATGTATGTTATTTATTTATTTTTTTTCTTTCTGTAACCTATATATAGGCCGTAACCTTTATGTACTTCAGTGTTCCTGAGGATGTCATTAGACGAAAGCGTGGAGCACCTTTTTGTGTTTCTTTCCTTCGTGGTTTTATTCTCATATTATATATATATATATATATTTTTTAATTTGAGGTTTGCACAATAGTTATCATGAATAGTGAACCTAACTTTGTTGGGGGAATATTCCTATAACCGTAATATTAATTAAGTCCATAAACATTTAACTGATACGCATAGATTAATTATCTTACTTGTATGACTTTCAATTCGGGTAAATTTGGTTACATTTTTTAAACTAGGCTTCAGACTTGACAATTTTAAGGCTATTTTTCATTTTATAACACTCAAGAGTGAAATGTTGGGATTTTCAAAACTTTTTTTTAAATAAATTTTTCACCTGTTACTTTCGTGAAATAATTTCATATATATATATATATGTATGTATGATGTATGTATGTATGTATGTATGTATATGTATATGTATGTATATATATATATGTATGTTAACATTATTACAGTTTGATTTTACTTCAGTCTCAAGTCTCGTCAAATACATAGCCTGGTAACCTTGGTTTCGATTCCCCTCGAAATATTCATTCTGACGAAAGTCAAGTTTTTCGCCTACCTTAACGTGGAATCCGAACCACGACCCACCGAGGAAGTTTGAAATCACTAAGTCTAAGACCGGACTCGATCCCACGACTTCCCGATCAGTTTTCAAGTGATTGCCTTTATGACCTGTTGACAGCATAATACATATTCAATTTGCAATACATGTACGCATTTCATACTTTCGTGTAGCGAATAATCACGGGTGTACATCCTAATTTATGTGCAACTACAAAAGAAGAAATAATCACACATGTGTTTATGGATTCGCTTTACTCTCTCGCCAAAGTTTTTGATCGGATTATAAAAATATTCGCCCATTTACCTGTCTTCTCGAATAAGACTTCATCCTTTTGTGTGGATCATGAAGTGAGGGCGAAAGAGAAGTAGGCAGAGAGAGAGAGAGAGAGAGGAGAGAGATAGAGAGAGAGAGAGAGAGAGAGAGAGTGTTACAAGGAGTAACAAGGACAAGAGGAAACGTCTTTAAAGACCTTTCGGTTCACTTGGGGGTGTTTCTGTTATTTTACTAGTTCACTTTTTAACTATTCTAGAGGTAATAGAAAATAGGCAGAAAAGCATAAGGCTCTCTCCCGACCCTCCGCTCCTTCCCCACCACAGGCGGGTACGGAAAAAGGTTGAAGAAAATACCTTGACCCTGGAAAAGTAGCCAAGGTAATTTTATAGGAAAGAGGACAATACATAAGCTACCTCTACAATTACGCTGAGAGAAAGAGAGAGAGAGAGAGAGAGTTCAGTTACTAAAAATGTTAAGGTCTACAAAATAATACTTTTTTCCCATCTCACTGCTCTCAGTTGGACGAAGGACGTAAAACAAATCAACCAAACAACAAAGACTCTTTTCTGCGGTATTCTGTACTCCATGTTCTTTTAAACTATTTATTCTGCGTGAGACATTCACCAACATAAATAAAGTTATATATACAGTGTGTGTATATATATATATATATATATATATATATATATATAATAAACAGGAACACCAGAGAAAATACAAACATCCTTCAAGGTTTAATAATACCAACGTTTCGGAATGCACTAATTCCATCTTCAGGGCTCTGTTTATTTATAAACTAAAACCAGACCTAAATTCTGACGAATCATCGATAGATCTGCTATGTTTTGGTTAGGGTACTAGTTATTTTATTTACGTTTCAGTTTTAATGCTTTTACTTTTTATAATTTTAACTTTTTAACTTCACATTTATTTACCTTTTAGTTTTAATGTTTTACATTTTCTTAGCTACTTTTTATAATTTTTTAAGTTTATTTTAAATTGTCATTAAGCAATTTGTATTTTGTATGTGATTTGGCATTTTATTGTTTTAGCCCTGAAGATGGAATTAGTGCATTCCGAAACGTTGGTACTATTAAACCTTGAAGGATGTTTGTATTTTCTCTGGTGTTCCTGTTTATTATTAAACTGCGTTTTCCGCGCCACCAATCAATAGCCGATATATATATATATATATATATATATATATATATATATATATTATATATATGCAGTACGAAAGTAATGCCTCTTATTTTTCAGTTCATATTTACTTCAGTTTATATATATATATATATATATATATATATATATATATATATATATAACTGCAATGACCACGCAGTATATTAATGTATAGAAACGACGTAAGTATAGAGGAGCGTTCTGCACACGAGGAAGAGAAATAACGAACAAATGAAAAATACACCTCATTTTTCATTTGTTCGTTATTTCTCTTCTCGTGTGCAGAACGCTCCTCTATACTTACGTCGTTTCTATATATATACAAAGGTGGGCACCCGGGCCTCAAAAAGGACCGACGGTCCCGGTCCCGGTCCTTGCCTCAAACTGGACCGACGGTCCCGGTCCCGGTCCTTTCTGAAGATAGGACCTAGGAACGACTCGGTCCTCGGTCCTTATATACTGTATAATATAAGTGAAAAATTTGATTAAAATGAAAAATGAAATTAAAGACACCGGAAATCTTTAATTTTATTAACGTAAATTATAATTAATACAATACATAAATGATGAAAAAAAGTTATTAAGTTAAATACTTGAGTTTCCCTTCAAGAAGACTAGCATCTTCTTTAGAACTTCAAATAATCACTAAACACACTAAAATCACTAAAAAAGACCGTCTGGACCGGACAGTCCGGAATTGCTTAAAAATGGAACGTCGCTCCTCATTTCGGTCCTCACTGAGAAAAGGACCGACTTTCCCGCTCACGGTCCTTAAAAAGGGCCGAGTTCCTGGAATTCGGTCCTTTTGGAACTCGGTCCTGCCCACCTTTGTAATATATATACGGGTGTCAGGAAATGATTGCCCCCCCCCTGTAGAGCAAAAACTAGAAGAGATAGATAAAAACCGGCGAGACCACTTGAAAGAGCGTTAAATCTGATAAAATCCATTATATTCTATTCCTGTGATTTTAATTCTTACCATTTTTTCCCCACAGAAACCATGGCATCATCTATTTTGAACGATTCAGAGAAAAAGCGAGTTCTTGACCGCATTCGAGCTGTCACATTTCGTGAAGCAAAGGAAGCTGGTGCAACTTTCATAACTCGACACTGGGTGGCTGAGAGATTAAAAAGATCAGAAGACTTTGTCAAAAGGAATTGGAATAAGAATCCTGAAGATTGTGAAACAGAATTTCGAGGAGGAAGACCGGAGAAATTATCTCAAGAATCGAAAGACATTGTGCTTGCTGCATCACGGCGCCGAAAGAAGAGCTGCTCTGAGGTAGCGAAAGAGATACTTATCCGTCGTGGTAAGATAGTCAATCGGCAACTTGTGCATCAATTTCGAGTTCGCCAAGGCTTGAGTGCTTGGCATGAAATAGCTAAGCCACGGAAGAGTGATCTTAATATTGAAGATCGGCTATGGTTTTGTGATTATCTTGAGGAATGGACGGAAGACGATTTCCTTCACTTGGTTGTCAGCGATGAATTCTTCGTTTATGTCTCCAGAAAACCAAATTTTCAGAATGATCGGGTTTGGGCAACAACTCCTGATGAAGTCCCAGACGACCAGAAGTATCGAGAAATAGTAAAAAATCCAGCATGTGTGGGTGTTTTCATTATGTTCTCTATTCGGAAGCTCATCTGGGTTATCAAACCAAGAGGAACCAGTTGGATGGGCCTTATTTTCGAAATGTAATTTTAGCCCATGTAATTCCGTTTTTGAAAGACCCCGAGTGTGTTTTGGATGTTGAGCAGGCAACCTTTCTTCACGACAAAGCCCCCTGTATGAAAGCACTTGCGACTCAACAACTGCTTAAGGACAATAACATTGATTTTTTCGGAAATAATGAATGGCCTGGCAATTCTCCCGATCTTAATGTCTGTGAACATGTCGGATCCATCATGAAGGATCGGGTGGAGTCCTTAATGCTGGAACAACCCATTCAGAATCGGTATTCAACAGAAATTATGACTGCAAAGATCAACGAAGTCCTTGAAGAACTGAGTCATGATACCGATCTCTTTGAGACACTTCTGGGATCATACCCCCGTCGATTAATGGCCGTCAGAGCTGCAAATGGGGCAAGACCCGATATTAAAACAAGTGTTTTTTATTCAAAATTAAACGCTCTTTCGCGTGGTTTTGTCTGTTTTTTCTATTCCTTTCAGTTTTTTCTGTACAGGGGGGGGGGGGCAATCATTTCCTGACACCCTTTATATATTATATATATATATATATACATTATAACTGCAAACACGCAGTGTAATTAACGTAAAGAACGACGCTTTGTATAGGAGAATTATCCGCGCATTCATTTGTTTCATTCTTTCGCTCTCATCTTGCGCGGGGTAATTCTCCTATACAAAGCGTCGTTCTTTACGATATATATATATATATACCTTACAACCTTACAAAGGTTCCGCGCGATGATTTCTCATTTCGCGAAGGTCAAGCTTGTCGCCCCTCCTCTCAAATATATATATATATATATATATGTATACAGGGTGGCGCAAAAGTCGCACATCATGGGAATTTTCAGTGTTGACTATAATATATATATTTTTTTCTTTTAGGTAGGGGATGGCTGCGAAATTAACAATAGACGAGAGGGTGAGCTTGGTTTAATGTATGGAATACCAAGTACAACAAATATATGAATCGGTACAGAATTTAAATTCTATACCGATTCATCTATTTGTTGTACCCTCATATATATATATATTACACACACCTTTGGTTAGCTTCCGCCCGAATTGTTCGTTCTGACGAAGGTCAAGCTTTTCACTCCACCTTAGACCTACAGTTTAACGTGGAATCCGAATCACGCCCCACCAGCAGCTAGGCCTGTACGATTAATCGAAAATGTCGATTCAGGTCGATTCAGTAAAAGAATCGAAACCCGACCCGACTTAGAGCTAAAAAATTTCGATTCTTCGATTCGCTAACTGTAACCTGTCGAGACGATAAACCCCAAAACCATGAAATGTCGAAACCGTGCAATAACAATTGAAAAAAAAAATATATATATATATATATATATATAACGTTATAAAATAGTTGGATATTTGAGAGATTACGCTTTTATAAAGTTCTGAGTGCGCTCAATGAGCATGGTCAGCTTTTGATTTTGTGATGTCACAGAATCACGTGCGCGCGCCTTGCGGTGTTACAAGTTCGGACCGGTTCTTTGGATTCAGTTGTTTATTACGCTTTTCAGTATGTTGTTGCTGGTGCATGTATGTTGTTCTGTTGGTGCTGGTGCATGTAAATTGTAAAGTATAGGTGAGTGCAGTGACAGTCGCAGTCGAATCGAATCGAATCGAGAATCGAAAACAAGTGGCCGAATCGAATCGAAAACCGAATCGAAATAAAAATATCCGAATCGCACACCCTTACCAGCAGCCCAGCCCAGCCACCCAGGGTACCCATTTATCTCCCAACCACTTTTTTTATTGTGTGGAAGGATGAACAGCTGGGTTTTGCTGCGCGCCGGCTGCCGTCAGCGGGTCTCGATCCCGGGGCCGATGGATTCGTAGTCAGCGACGCTAACCACTACATTACCGAGGCGCATATATATATATATATATATATATATATGCCTCTCGCGTCCAGAGGCATTTTATGCGCTAATCCTCCCGCATTCAAGGTAATAACTAGTATTTCATTCAAACTATGTGGTGCAACACTGGGGTCTCATAAATGGAATATCGTGCATGAACATGCACGATTTTTCATCACCCGACTGAGGCTGAGGGAAAAAAACAATATATATATATATATATATATATATATATATATATATATCAGGGGCGAAATTTCTGACTTTTTTTCAATATTGTAAGTAGAACTCCAGTAAAGTTAGTTTTATTCGCTAGGCAGAGTCTAGCACTTTTTTAGTGCTGGGATTAGCGGCGCTAAAATTAGTTCCGCTAACTTTTTATTAGCGATACTGTTAGCGCCGCTAAGTTTTTAGACAAAGTCAATCGCTAACCGCTAATCACTAATTTTTCAAAATCACTTGTACTAAAATTTCGTTTGCCAACTGCAACCTCCATTATAAAAGAATGAGGCAGCACTAACTGCAAGTTGATCATGACATCAGCATGTAGTGGTTGTAAGCTGCAACGTGTTGGACAGACTGTATATCTACTGCTCTACTTGTAGCAAAACATGTTGTTGCCTGTTACAGACGGAAGGTAGAACATTGGGGTGGTTTCAGAAAAAATTAGCGACAAAATTAGCGTTAGCGGCGCTAACTGTTGAAATGCTTAGCGTTAGCGTTACAGGAGCTAAATTGTATAGTAGTTAGCGCTTTAGGAGTTAGCGGGCACAGCACTGCCCTTTTCAAATAACTGATTTAATTTGAAAATTGTATGTGATATATGTTGCAACCAACATGTTTATCCGTTATGGTATTGCAATTGTTATTGTATGTATGTGAATGTATGTAGATACCAGAACATACATACGCCTGCCATATATGCCATCTTATTAATTCAGACGTTACTTCATATTATCACAGCAAATTATATATATATACACACACCATTTTTTAGTCATATATCGGAGCGGATCGAAGTAAGGTTTGTCTCTCATCAGCAAAAGATGTTCCACCTTACGTGCATCGTTCCAAATGTTTGATAGGAGGCAAGTATTTTTAAAAATATTTTTATTTACTTCTTAATTCTTAATCACAGTTTTATAGTTACTGTATATGTAATTTATACATTTATTTTCGTATTTAATAGAAAAGCAATTGAATGGTTTGACCCTTATGCACAGCCATCAAAATCTTAGCATTAACGTAAACAATGTTATTGATAGGTTTTCACGAAATTATTAGCTTTTTATTGTACAGGGTGTACAGGGTGCCCGAAAAGTCTGGAACCATAGGAGAAATTGGTTATAATTTTTTTTTTTTTCAGGGTATCCGTGAATGATGGCGTTAAGTTTACAAGAGCGTATAGAGAAATTATTCTTCTGTGTGGACGTGATGGCTGGTCTCATAGAAGTGTGGCAGATGAATTTAACGGTCGTCATCCTGAAAAAAATCCAGTAACACATAGCGCGGTTGGAAAATTATTGAAAAAGTTTAAAGAAACCTGCTCTGTAGCAGACAAACCACGTTCAGGTCGTCCCAGAACCTCGGAAGAAGTCCGTGAGACTGTAATGGCGAAAATTTATGCTAGTCCTAAAAAGTCATTGAGGCGTACAAGCTTGGAAATTGGAGTACCGAAAAGTACCATCCATGATGTTTTGAAGCCTGTGTAAATAAAGTGTTTCTCCTATGGTTCCAGACTTTTCGGACACCCTGTACAGTACATTAAATTTGTTATATAAATATACCCGCCCTTTCGAAAAAAAAGTCTGGATCCGCCTCTGATATAAATGAAAATGACAAGGTTTATTGGCAGACTATAGTCCATATGACAATTATTATTAATACAATGACAGTTCACATACTAAGGATAGAAATATATACACAGTTGATTAGAAATAGTACAGTAATGTCAAAGTTAAGTGGAGCTACAGACAGACGTTTTTGTACCAAGAATTCCATAACTTAGAGGATAAACGGCAGGACTCATGGATAGCTTGGATAATCGGGTTGGTTGATTTTTTAATTATTTGCATTAGACTGTATTGAGCACGTGCTGTTACCTCCGGGAAGCTTGGGACATTGCGGGTGCAAACATTTGCGAAGCTGAGCATCTCGGGGGTAATTTATGTAAGAGTCTAAAAGATCTGTGTACAGCAAATTTAGGGTTCTGCCAGAACCTTTTTTATAATTCACCCAGAGTTGCTGTCCGTATATATTACTGCAGAAAGTACGAAAGAGAGTGTCTTTAGCTTCACTTGTACAGAACCGAAAGTTCCTTATAGTCATATTCGCTTTAGCACAGAGGCTTCGAGATTGTTTTCTTATATGTGAGTCATCACTCAAGGAGCTGGTGATAGTTTGATCCAAATACTTAAACTCTTGTACTTCCTCAATTACTTCACCATTCATTTTAAACCTAATATCAGCTGATGATTACAGCTTTTAAGATGAAATTGCATAACATATATATATATATATATATATATGGCGGATCCAGGGGGTGTTCATTGGGTGCCTGGGTGGGTGCCCGTGAACCCCACCACTACCTTTTTTTTAGAATAGGTAACAAGTGAACTCACTTTAGAGTTTAGATGCTGGGTGTGGAGGTGACCTGAAGTGGTCAGAAAGGAGTGTAATTTATATTTCAGTGAATTAATAATTCATTCACAACCCTAAATCACAATTTATCATATATACTCGTGTAACCGTTATCTCAGGTAACCGCAATAAAACACGAAAACCTACACAAATTCACTTTTTGTATTGTGAGCATTTGAGTCTGTGTAAATTTGAATTTGTTCTACTCGTATGCATATACTGTAAGTAAATTAGGTTATATTCATAGACATATTCATAATTGAAATCGGGTAATAGATTGGAATTTTGTAAACATTATGAACTTATTTTGAACTTATTATGAACTTATTGAGAAAAAATAAAATCCTTTCATTCTGCTAACACATCACGTGGCTTCGTGATGGGATTGCAAAATTGGGGGTTAATTAATAATATGGTTTATGATAGATTTTTTGATGAATTTACAAGAGTACGCGATTTTTGGCACGAAGCCAAACGAAGAGGTTTTGTCGCGTTCATACTTGTAATCTTGTTCAGCCAATCAGGCATAAGTGTAGCCGTCACGTCATGTCACACCTTTATTTCGTCCAATCCTATATTAATGATTATCAATGATTATGAACCCCCCTGAAAGTTTTCTGGATCCGCCCCTGATATATATATATATATATATATATATATACACGAGTACATAACCTTGGTTAACCTTGGTTTTGCTTCGGCCCGAATTGTTCATTCTGACGAAGGTCAAGCTTGTCACTCCACCTTAGCCCTACAGTTTAGCGTGGAATTAAAATCGAAGTTATTCAAATTTTTCATTAAAAACAGCTAAAATAATAATTAAAAATATCAACAATATCCTGATCCTTTTCAAATATTATACATCATGTTCCATTGGGTCAGTTCTATCATTTCGATGACTTATAATTATCTAAGTCCACAGGGCCATTACTACTTTTAAATTTCTTGAGTGCCCTTTTTTTATTTTTAATCATTTTAGCTATTTCCCTATTCCACCACAAAAGTTCCTAATCTTGTTATTCCTAACACTTCCGAAAGGAATACACTTACATTGTACATTCTCTAAAAATTTGCTGAATCTAGATCACATCTCAATAGCATTTTTATGGCAAATTCATTATCCTACTTTAGTGAGCCTAACAACTCCCTAAATTTACTATAGTCGCCCTTTAAGAAGCAAGGAACTAGATGGTCATTGTTGACTAGATCCCTATCTTAAAACGTATGATCAAATTGATCAGTATTTCCTAATAACTCTCCTACTGCAAGTCTCTAATAAGCTCATAATCATTGAATAGAACCAAATCTAAGATTGCTTGATCCCTAGATGGTTTGTCCAGAAATTGCGTTAGAAAGCTATCATTATAGCACTCAATTAAACAGTCACCTTCTCTATTATTTCCTTCTAAAAGGATCCATACTCTCCAATTCCAGCTCAGCTATGTATATTTAGTTAACGATTTCATTAAAATTATTTATGTTTATTGTTCAAATACCGTCTGTTATATGCACTGGCATATATAACAGTCGATATTTGTACAATAAACATAAATAATTTTAATGAAATTTAAAAAAAAATATACACAGCTGAGCTGCAATTTGAAAACAGGAATAATATCTGTTTTCTTGATCTAAATCTGTAAATTACGATGCAAATATGGTTATAACATTTACACTCATTATTATTATTATTATTATTATTATTATTATAGGATATACAAATATATAACCAGATTGCACCAGACGCTCAAAAGAGAACTTATTTTTCAAATATTGTAATTTTTCTCATCCAAAAAAAGACTGAATAAAGACGTGTAACGAATTATATTTATATTTATATATATGTGTGTGTGTGTGTTATACGCAGTGTTGGGAGTAACGGCGTTACTAGTAACGCCATTACTTTTGAGATTTGTAACGAAAATAGTAACGGCACTACTTTTTAGAACGATTTCAATCGTTAGTTCGTTACTCACTACTCGTTATTTTCAAACTGATCATTTGGCTAGTATCATTTATTAGCTGTTAATTAGCTGTTAGCTCCTCCAAACGAGGAGGAATATCAGATGCCAATTTGAAAAACTAGTGTTCCTGAAATCGAACACACACACTACTGAAAACTCTGCAAGATAAGTTTTTATTTTGGACAGGCCATTTTTTTTATATGAGTATGTTTTGATTTTTTTTGTCATATAGAATGTAATTTGGTATTATTAAGGCTTTTTTACTCTTTAGTCTTATCCTAAAAGTAACGGTAGCGGTAACGGTAACACGTTACTTTTTCATAGAAGTAACGGAAGTGGTAACGACATTACTTTTTTATCAATGTAACGGCAGCGGTAACGCCGTTATTTATAGAAAATAACGTGCCCAACTCTGGTTACACGTCATTATTCATTCTTTTTTTGGATGAGGAAAATTATTTGAAAAATAAGTCCTCTTTTGAACGTCTGGTGTTATCTGGTTATACAATTTTATATCTTATAATGACTGTAAATATTACAGGCACATTTTCATCGCAATAATATTAGTAATGAGTTTATACAAATTAAAGAAGGTATACTAATTATAGTACATTCTTGTCAGAAAATATTTTTGTTGCACTGGAATGTTAAACCAAAGGCTCGGTTGAACTTCACCAACTATAAAAACATTTGCAAACGTGTCAGTGGCAGGATAAGCAGAATCCTAGTTAGATTTAGATTAGATTGATAAAAGTTATTCTAACCTATTCATTAATTTTCTTTTGATTAATAAAGTAACAAGAATGAAATCCTCAAGTCATGTGTTGAAAAGTAATTTATCTACGTATTTAATATACTTATTATTAACTTCAGTAAGACATTCTGCTGGATTTTATTTACCTGGTATAGCACCAGTACTCTATTGTAAAAGCAGTGCTCACACCGATATCAATACAAAATGCGAGGTAAGAACGTATTTCATGGCTTATTTATCTGAGCAGGTTATAGTGTGCTTTCTATTTGAAATGTTAGTGTTGCTGCTCCAAATTTAGTAAAGAATTAGGCCTAACTTGTATTCCATTTCATAGGCAATCTTTCGTTTTAGGTACATAAAATCGAGGCTACAAATAAATTACAAATAAGGCTACAAATAAGGCAAATAAAATGTAGGGATGATCAGTAGTTTTGAATCTTTTCCTTTATAACACTCCTAATTTCTTTTGGTAAAGATTTGGTTTAGCACCAGGAACCCAATTTTGCATAAAAATTTACCTCGAAGTGCTTCTGCCTCAAGGGTGCACTGCTCCTACGAAGTCCATTCAGTGCCTCCTGAGGCAGGGCCATGATCTATTCACCACCCTTCTTTTGTCTTGCTCCTGCCATATGATTTGGTCTGCTATATTGAATTTGTGAGGGCTGGTTTGGCAGAGGAATACCCTGGCACTGTGGGTTGGTTAGGTATGTTGGTTAAAAACGTGTCAAAAAATAGGTTTTCCTGATTTATTTCACTTTCATGCAAATATGACCTTCATTTCGGTAAATGTACAGTATTATACCAGTCTACTTTTTGAGGTGAAATTTATGTTTTTCCTATGGTTTTTGATGTGTTTTGAACGAATCTGACCTTCAAAACCTTCGGAAATGACTAATTTTGAGATACCCCCTCCCCCTAGCCGGCAATCGAAAATGAGTCATTTCCGACGGTTTTGAAGGTCAGATTCGTTTAAAACATATCAAAAACCATAGGAAAAACAAATTTCACCTTTAAAATTGACCTAACCTAACCTATCCTAACCTAAATCACCTAGTCTTGTAGGCAGCCCAGGAATCACTATAAATCATAGAGCCAGGCCTATTGTACTTCTGAATGAGTGGAATGAGTGTTCCATTCCGGTACGAAAGTAATTCAAATTCGAAATGGATGGAGCGCAGTGATTGGGCAGACATGTAACGAACACACAAACAAATGTACGAACACATAAACGAATGTATGAACACACACTAGATACACACCAAAAAAAATGTTTATATATCGAAAATGAAGCATTTGCGACGGAAATGCTATAGAAGGAAAGTGTCTTAGAATTAAAAAATCTACTTAATGGATATATAATAATTGCTGGATGTTAGACGGGTGTAATAGTAGAATAATACCTTCATTTCTTGTGCCTCTTGAGCAAATGTGTAATAAATAAGTTATTTAATAGTTTCATCTTGTTAATCTATCAGACAGTTTAAGCAGGATGATGTTAAAAGAAAGGGGTTTAATGGGTAGGGATTAGGGTTGCCAGATGTCCTGTATTTGGTCAAAAAATCCCTTTGTATAGCTATCCTTCACTTAATGAAGGGGTTACATCCCTAAAAAGCCTTCATTAAGTAGGACCTAATTTTCTATTATTTTATATGGGAAAATTTAGTTTGGTTCCTAGTACACTTTTTTTGATAGCCTAATATAAATAGAGTGGGTAATGTTCACCAAAATTATCTATTTTCTCTCTCCTTTCTCCTTATGATATCTAGCTTCATTTCTATCGTTATTGCCTTCCTCTTCTTTGTTGGATTGGGTAATGATATTGAGCTTGGATGTTTTGATGCCATGCTATATATTGGGGTTACGAAATAGTAACAATAACACTTTGTAGAATGTCACTTTTGTTATGAATGCAACACGTGAGAATGCACAATGAACACTGATGCTGCAAAAGTGTATTGTGGGGATGGTGGGAGACCATGTGTTAGGTGGGGAAGAGAGCTTGCCTATGTTGTGGGAACCACCAATGTAGTGTGCCGCGGATTTCAAAAATCTTTGCCTTTGTTATAGTGAAATTTCCTTTGTAATATTCTAAAGTAGTATTAAACAAAAACCTTCATTGTAATGAACATTTGTTAATCAAACCTTCATTAAGTGAGGGATGGCTGTATTCAAAATGTCCCGCAAAAAATATTTTTAAGCAAATTTTTTGGGGATGAATTGATTTAGAATTTTCTAGAACTATGTAGGATCCTGTAGAATTCTGTAGAGTAATGTTGAATATTCTAGAACATTCTAGAAATTACATAATGCTTATAAAATGTTGTGTTTGGCCATGAGTTGGCATTTTTTGGCTGTAGTTATATTGTAAGCTTTTAATTAGTGTGAATCCTGCAATTGCTTGACCATACAACTTGAGATTGTATAATTCAAATAAAATCTCTAAGTATGTCTACTTTTTATAAGAAATCATTCAGGTGTAAATTGCTGCATTTGCGTGAAAGAGGAAAACACACACACACACATACACACTTGATTTTATTTATAAGACTTAGGATATTTTTTTGAATTAATTATTTACAATCATGACTTGGAAGGAATTTCAGTTATACTTGAAGTCAGAAGATGGAGCTAAAATTTTGAAGAAGATTAAAAGTTCAGAAAAATATTGACATATGCCATAATATAATTAGTAAAGCAATGTGTACTACAATATTTAATATGCTATGATAATTTCAATATTATTCATGATATTTCAATATTTTGTATAATAATTTCATTATTATTCACGATGTTTAATTGTTAAGCATTATTTTAATAAATTTTTTCTTATTTTGTTGTAACTATTGAAGAAATCTAGTTTCAATTTGAAAAATATTTGGTCTTAAAAAAAAATAACAGAAAATTTTTGTCCTGCATGGGCATCTGAAAAATTTGGCAACTCTAGTTGGGATATATATATATAACCTAACCTAACCCTATTTCTATGCGATAGCCTAGTAGGCCTATTTTTCTTACCTTACTGGAGAAGTGGTCGAGGGTACAGTTTAGCTACCTCGATAAGAAAGTGATGCAGGTGGACATCTCGGTCAAAAAAGTGCGCTTGAAACAAATAAGCAATGTACTTTGACTTTCCGAACTTAGACTCTTCTATCTCGATCGAGATACTTGGGCCACTGATTGGTTCCTGATTAAGCAGCCAATTCTCACACATTTCAGAACAAAATGACTTCCAGTTCACTGCAGTTTCTGAGGAAATGCCTAAATAATGTTGAACATATGCTGGTTGAAAGACTTCTTCAAAAATTCATGGCAAAACAAAAGATTCTGGCTTTGTGAGATATGTGCATGGTCCAGCCAAGTACCCTGAAACACAGATGTAGAATAATTACATCAAATACAAACTTTTCTCTTCGAGTGCTTTTCTATACACTCGTATATACAATAATATAAATGCTGTTTAGCATGATATGCAAGCCAATGAGAGCACTTTGGACACACTGGATCACTCAATATACTGTGTGTTTTGAAAATGTCAATAGCCTCAGCGCTATTGTTAAAACAACACTGAATAAACTGCATAGTAAGTTAGAGAGTGCTGTTGACACCCATCCTGCATGATGACTGAATTTCAAATGATTTCAAACTGGTCAATCACCGTCTTCATCATGAGAATTGTGTTAGCATATGCATGAAGTACATCGTGCAATAGCTGATTGGTTAATTGCAGTCACCTGATGTTACATCATGTAGGGACCTATGAAAACTGACAGCATCATCCTGATTTTTTCTTTTCCACTTTTTTTATAACTCAGTAAAATATGAATTTGCACAAAAAATGTTATACAAGAAAATTGATATGCATTCAAATTCTACATCTGTTAAACCTATTTTCATGCAAAAATTGGGTTCCTGGTATGGTACTAAACTGAATCTTAACCCTTCTTTTCAGTTAGTAAAAATTGACAGAATATTTTTATTAAAACCAATGAAAATATCCAGGGCTGTGGAGTCGGAGTCATGGAGTCGGAGTCGGAAGCAATTTTGGTGGTGCTGGAGTCGGAGTCAGTAAAAATGTACCGACTCCGACCTCAATATAAATTTTAATAAAATATGTTTTTGTGTGTGATATCACTGGCAGCTATGGTGGTTAAACCACTTAAATAATAAACACAATGTTTTCCATTTCAGACACTAATGCCATTAATTCATTTTTTCTTTTCAGATATTTTTTATTTTTAATGCTTATTTAATTTTGAGTTCTTTCTAAATTTCATAAGTTTTTAACTTTCAAGTCTAAAACCCCTTTCACAATGGCAAAGACACTTCCAACAAAGTCTGCAGTTTTTTAATATTTTACAATAACCACAGATGGGAAACATTTCGTGTCAGTATATGATAGAAGATGATGATGGTGAAAAATTATGTGAAGCAAAAATCAGTGGTTTTACTGGCTCTGATAAAAATGCACCAACCAGAGCATCAAATTTGAAAAGACATTTGCAGTGTTTCCATCCCAAAATTTTAGAAGTTGTCATTGAGAAAGATAGTAATAAAAACCTTCCAACTACTTCAAAGTTAACAAAAGATCAGAAATCTACTGAATGACAAGCACCACTTACAAGATTCTTTACTACAGACAAAGTTACCGTAACAATGACCACAGATGATGATGCTTCACGTGGTGGTGATGAAATGCCTCTTGTGTAATTATCATCATAGTAGATTTAGAATTAATATACCTTCGGAGTCAGATAGACAAAAAATTGAGGAGTCGGAGTCAGTTTTTTATGTGCCGACTCCACAGCTCTGAAAATATCTTGACTTAACCAATCAAAGGTATGCAGTTGACCTAACTGGGCATTCAATTAACCTAACTAGTTGGTGAGGTTAAGGTTAAGTAATGATATTTTCATTAAATCTATGGGAAAATTAAATTGAATGCCTGGTTAGGTCACCTGTACACCCTTGATGATTGGTTAAGTCGTAATATGTTAGTTTTAACAAAAATATTTTGTCAAAATTGTTGCTAACTGAAAAGAAGAAATTGGGGGTGCTATAAAGGAAAAGATCCAAAACTACTGATCATCCCTACATTTTATTTGCCTTTTATTGCCTCTAAACACAGTTCAGAGAGCATTTTGGTGATCTTTTGATTTTAAATACCTAAAACAAAAATCACTGCCTTATATGTACCTAAAACAAAAGATTGCTAATTCATACTTATGGATAACATGGAGTCACTTGGACTGCAAAATCTAAAATTCTCATGTGACACCAGATTGTAAAATCTACTCTAATTTTCTGATGTGTTGTGCAAGTATTATTTTTATAGAAAATGTTCATGCCTGGGTTATTGCTTAACAGGGAGGGTGGGAAGGTTTATTGAAGTCATTCTATGCAGTGTTTGCAAGACAAATAGATAGATATAGATAACCAAGGTTAAGTACGCTGATGGGAAAATTATAATAATTTTTTTGTCCTTCATTCCTTATTGATTGCGCACTTCTGCAAGGTATGACATACCTTTTGGGAATCACTGATCTATAGTTTGAAGTGCTTTTTCCAAAACAAGATTTCTTTATGTACACATACAGTGTGCTTAGCTAGTGTAATACAATTTTTTTTACCTTTCTTGCAGACAAATATACCATTGTATGTCAACAGACTAAATTCAGAAGAATCTGTCATTCCATATGATTATGACCAGTAAGTAGACCAGTTGCATCTAATTATAAATTTGGGTATGCTTTACCTTTGTTTTTTAACTGCAGGCTTGTTTGTTTGTTTGTTTATAATATTGAACTAATTTGATTTATTGCTATATGCAGGTGGTAAAATTTTTTTTAAATAAAACCTATTGAGTAAAGCAAACTTTTTTCACTAAAGTTAGGAAATATGGAGAATAGCCCAAGCATATTAATAATGCACCATAAAATACTATTAGTGTAAAATAATTAAATTCTTTAATTTTATAGTTTCATCAATCATTGCACTGTTAAATTTAAGCTCTATCACTCAAAACACACTGTATATAGTAATAGACTTGCACTCTTTTTTAAACAGATGTGGTGCATTTTTTAATTAATGAATACATTTCATACATTTTTGTTTTCCATGATCTGCACTATGCTGAAAGTTTGTATATACTCTATTAAAATTATTGAATAATTGATCATACAGGTGACCCTTGGTATACACGGGGGTTAGGTTCCTGAAAATGCCCATGTAAACAGAAACTGTGCATACGGGGACTAATACCTTATGGGAAAAAATACAATCAATCCCTACTATGACCAACTATATTTCCTCATACATCACTAAAACACGTACAGAAACACCAAAACACATACTATACATCAAAGCTGGGCACTTGCGGTTTTTTTGTGGTACTGCGGTACTACCGCACTACCAAACCAGTACCGCATAACGCAGTACCGCAAAGGATCGCTGAAAGTACAGCCTGTACTTTCAGCGATCCTTTGCGGTACTGCGTTATGCGGTACCGGTTTGGTAGTGCTGTAGTACCGCAGTACCGCAGTACCGCAAAAAAAAACGCAAGTGCCCAGCTTTGCTATACATACATGTATATTTATATATTAACTGCTCATAATATTACTGCAGTAACAAGGAAAAAAATGGTTTAACTTACAAATAAAGGTAGGTAGATTGGGTAGAGTTGCTGCGGACAATGTTTACTGGTAAGAGTGTTGTTATTTAGTGATTATTTGTTGTGATTTATTTTTTAATTGTAGTACTAATAAAATATAAAAATACATTGTAGAGAAGTTAAAATCATTAGAAATGCATATATTTAACATAATGATTAATTAAAATATTGGATAATATCCTTTATGTGATGTATAATTTGTAAATTTGCAAAATTGGTAATAGAATCCTTGCCACAATTAGGGTAGGGAGGGGAGGGGTAGAGCGACAGGCCACCACACAGCTGTGTCATCTCGGGAAACTGTGTATGGATGAGATCCCCTCCTGTGTATACGGGGGGTGGGGAGCAATACCAAAACGGTGTACAGTATAGCTGAAACTGTGTATACAGAGGGTCACTGTATTATGTTTGTGTGATGAGTTACCTGAGTTAATGACAACTGAGATGATAATTTACACTAGTCCATTGTAATTATATAGAAAATTCAGGCCAGATCACAAACACAATTTTATAGAAAACTAGGCTGACTAACACACTTTGTGGGAGATGGTGCAGTAGGCTTATTTATGCCTTGTTTTAAGTGTCTTATTGTTAAGACAGTAAAGTGTCAGAAAATAACCTTTTTTTTATTGCAGTTTTGATTTCTGTGTATCATCTGATAATGACTTGCCTCCTGTAGAAAATTTAGGACAAGTTGTATTTGGAGAGAGGATAAAACACTCACCTTATAAGGTACAACTCAATCCAGTTTGTATGGAATTTATGTACTATATCATAACAGCAACATGTATAAATAATGTGGCTCTGGAGTAAAACAACAACAGTCTCAATTGCAGACTAGTAAAACAAGTGGGTGAACTATCAAATTTTGTGTGTTTAAAGCTTTATGTTTAGTTTTGTAATTACAGGTCAAACTGCCCCTCCCTTATCCTGAAACCTTAGGATCAGAGCCGAGCCAGATAATGGAAATTCTCGTTATAAGAAGGTTGGTGGGGAGGGCTGTAATAGTCTAGCCTATCATTAGGCTAGACCACTAGTGCCTTATACACTGTACACATTTTACATGTATCAAAGTACAGTCCATCCCCATTGTCCATTCTCTTTACTGATTTATCATTAATCAATTAACCCTTTAACGACAAATGTTTTTGTAGGGTTTGGTCTAAATGGTGTGTTTGAAATGGTATGTATTTGACCCAGTTGGCATTAAAGGGTTAATATCATTTCCACTTATCCATTTTTTGTCCATTAGCCCAAGGTGAAGTGATGCAGATATCATTTGTTCATCTGCTCATTGTCTCAGGCAGTCTCTAGAACTTTTGAACTTCAAATCTGTCTTCAGTCTGTTATCTTAATTCATTGTTTAATTTTTATCACTTTATTTATTGTTTGATAATTCATTTTATCTCTGGAGACTTGTACTGTGTTATATCAAGACTAAAAACATGTTAGTCATTTTTCAACTATTAAAGGCACTTTATATTTAAGACCTGGGGACCTGGCAATGCAACTCATTTATAACATTGGGTCTGTGGGGAAATTGTTATTCATTATCTGTCTTTTTGTTATCTGTTGCATTTTCAAGTACCAACTAACAATGGATATTGGGGATCAACTGTAAATAAAATGGATAAATAAGTAGGCTGTATCACTGAATAATAAATAAAATAAAAGCCATTGTGTATTAAGGGTGAAATAAAGGTGTAATGAAGAAACACACACAGCAGCACAGCTGCTGTTTCCCAATGTAAACAAACAAGTTCATGGCAGGAGTGATTGGCATGCCACTGACACCAAGTGGCCAACTGGACAACTAGCTACATGCCATTAATTGGGAGTTTTGCTTATTAGTGCTGTTTATTTGAGAGTTTCTAGGTGATGGAATTGCAGATAAGGGGGGGGTTCAACTTGTAATGAATTACTTTGGTTTTCAAGTGTATATATTAACTAAAGGCCTCTATTAGAGTGGGTTTTTATTCTCAAGACCATCCAACTTGAATGGTTTGGCATTTTAAAAGTTCTTGGTTTTTTTCCACTTTGTATAAACTAATTTTTTAAGTTGCAGAAAAGCTGTTTTTCCTTATTAAATTTCCTGTCAATTGATAACCAGTTATGGCTTTACAAATAAATTCCTTCCATGTATAGGGGCATTTCAGGACAAATCATGCAGTACATGACACCACATGATCTTCAGTTTTCCTATAATTTGGTATATGGCATTGTCTAAAACAACACAAACAAAATATAAAATTTTCAGTAGAAAGTGAGAAAAAAGCTTTAGCACCTAAAGGTACGGTATTGTTTTTAGATTTAAATAATGCTACTGAATGAGGTGGTGGTATATAAATATACACCTACAATAGTAGAGAAATTAAAAAAATCAATTTGTATCCAATGAAGAACTTTTATTCACAAGTATAAGTACAGTTCAACAAAACTTGCAAAAAAGACATTATTTAACATGAACATCGACTCAACAGAGCCATTTTGTATTTACAGACAGCTGTATCATATATTCATATACAGACAACTCACAAATCATTGCACTAATTGGGCAGTTGTGTATGACAGAGTGTGAATGTGGAGATCCATTATAATATAACCTCTACAGTATACTTACCTTAAGACTTGACTTGACATTAATTAAGGTGTACATAATTGTGGACAAGATTGTATGACAGGAAATGTATGTAATGCAAGCTTAGTAAAACATGGTTTGGTACATCTTTATGACTGAAAGGATATTGCCTTATAAAATTGTTACTTTAAACACACGGTGTCTTTTGGCTAGATTTAATCATTGAATGCCATGACCAAGAACAGAGTGCATGTTCAAATGATTAACATCTAAATTTAACACTAAAACTTAATATTAAATTAATTTAATTTCTTACAAACTTTAGGATTAAACTCGATGTCCAAATGAGCATCGAAAATGTCGGAAAGGTGTGAAAATGGGAGTACAATGATTCGGAGGTTGTATATAAAGGTGGGGGTAATGCAAAGAAATGGAGGTGCAACCATTTGGAGTGTGATGATTTAAAAGTTTCTATAATATGTACACAAATTGAGAGGTTCAGGCATTATTCTAAGTTCACCCTAGGGCTCCACTACTTTGCCTTTGGATGGCAAGAGTAAATAATTTTAATGTCAGGCTGGATATTTGAACTTGATATGACATGAATTATGTCTTTTCTTATCCAACAACTGTCAATTATTTGGACTTCTGAAGAGGTCAAGAAGCTAATTTGATAATTGCCAGACTGTCATCATGCTTGTGGGTAACATATTGGCCAGTATGATACGGTCTTCATTGTTGACTGGCAGATTGCTCACATCCTGTTCAGTTCTACTAATTCTGAATAAACTAGAATTCTCTTGAATAGTATCTGAAAATCTGATAGACCCGTATCTGATTCTTTAACCTTGGTACAATTCTGGTATCCTCTTGTACCCTTCATTGCTAAAGTTTCATCAAATCTATTAGACATATATAGTTTATTAGCTGCAACTTGCTCTTTTGAAACAGAAAAATTTGAATACATCAAAGTATTTGGTGCAGAAATCATAAAAAGCCCCCTTGGTGTCAAAATGTGATGAGCATCAGTTCATTGCAAACTAACCTTTGCTACACACCTTTGATACTTCTTTCAATACTGGTACCATCACAAGCATTTTTTCCCATGACTGTTAACAAAGAAATTCCACTCAGCCTTCAAACCAAAATTCTGTTTGTGATAGAACAGATTGCTGAAATTAAATCTGCTCTTGTATTGGCCACTGCAGCCATCAGAAAAATAACACTTTTTGTACATTAGGGAATTGTTCTTTTACAGTCTTTATCAAATACTGCTGGGAAGTTTAAAGTGTTGAAGTTGTATGCTCAAGACAGTCACTAATGGAACAGTAACTAGTGTGATTTAATTCCCCTTCCTTGTTTTTATGATGCACTACAAATGGGTGGATTGTCACTTGATCATTTGTCCAATGGAAACTCTGAGGTTCATCTTGGGTAATGAATAGTTTTCAGCAAAATCTCCAAGTACAAGAACTTCATGATGAAGATTCTGTTTCAATGTTTTCATATACTGAACCTAACGTTTTGCCCTGTAGTGATTATGAGTAAGAGAGAGAGAGCATCATTTCTGAAAGAATTTTAATGAGCCTGTCTGCAGGAGCTATATTTTTTCTGCAATGTAGAATGTAGATGTATCAGCATTAGTCCATTGAACATATTCTACTGAATCTGTTTGTCAAGATACATGATATTTAAGAAGTTTGTCATTGTAAAATATGTGTAATATTCTCAACACACTTGTAATGTACACTTAGAATTATTGGAATTGCAAACATTTTCATTAGTAAGGGTGTGGTAAGTCAAACTTTTTTCACCAATTGAAAATAAACCATCAGTTTACGATTTTGGTGGCAGGTACAAACACAAACTGTGTGTGTGCTCAAATTTGAAAATGAAAACTTTCTTTATATTCAGTGTTTTCAGGCATTTTTGCTTGTACTCCTTTCACCATCTGTTTCTTATACTAACACAATCAAATTTGCCTGCACACAACCAACTTCATCATCTTCATAGAATGCGTGCTTGTTCACTCAATTTTTTTTTACCTTTACTATACTTGGGAACCTCAGGAAGAATGCCAAATCTACCTTTCAAATATCTAGCTTTGTCAACAAAATACCTGGTTGCACCAAAAAACATTTTTCTCTTTGAAATTGTAAAAGGCGACAGAGTATTTGAAGCCATCATTGATAGGAAGATGTAGAATTGAATTCTTCCTTGAGATTAATAAGTGCCTTGTATCTGAAAAAAAGAAATGGAGATGCATAAGTAGCTAGATTTAACTGGTTCTGTCATGCTTGCATGACATGAATTCATTTGGAATCCGTTAAGACTAGACAAAATGCAGGTTGGATAAATTTGTAGTATTATCAAATTCAATCAGAGCTACCTCTATATTATAAATATAAGTTACCGTAACCAATCTGCTGTACCACATTTGTGCTTCATATTCAGAATTTGGATGTGTAAATGCACATGCATTAAAGCTAATTGAAGGGTTCTATAGAGTGATCCAATTAAAATGCAACCCAGTACAATACAATAATATTCTCTAGGTTGCATTTTAACCCTTTTGCTATGAGTACACAGGTTACGTTCAGGATGAATGTGCAGCAATTTTTGGCTCTATATGCACAGTTTTGTCTTTATTTTATATAGCTACATATACTGTATATATAATTTTAATTATTTTAATTAATGTATATAATTTTAATTAAATTGACTTGCCTTAAAATTAAGATAATCTTAGAATATAAAAAT
>JAJOZX010000029.1:2090000-2205000 GCA_023014485.1 Bathynomus jamesi
ATCTTCTACTTTACCAATAATGTATTTGAAAATTCAGTTTTTAATAGTTTGATATTAACACACGGTGACGGAAGTATAATTTAAATAGATCAACTTTCATCAAATATAGCGAATTAAACGTGAAATTAATCATTAGGGACATCGTGCACCTGGCAGCAGTGCAGTGACCGCACTCACCTCACAGTCCTCACTAAATCTCATACCCTGTATATTGTGTATAGGCTGCACAATTGCAGCCTTAAAATTTACATCTTAGCGCGGTAGGCCCTATATTTATATTACATTTTAAATAACCTTTTAGTCATCATTGTTTGCTGGAAGTTATCTTTATTTCATCACATTATTAATATATAAAAATCAGTTTAGTTTAGAATCTCATTTTTTGTTTAATACAACACTTTAAATAAAATAGAGACCGTAGAGACGCATTATTCGTCATTTTAGTTGGGGGGTCTGCAGCCTTACAGCCTCTAGGCCAGAGCCGCCCCTGTATATATATATATATTAGGGTGTTTCATAAATGAGAATCACATTATATTTTTAATCCACATAGATGCCCATGTTCGTTTTACATATTTATCACTCCTGGCCAAAAATGAGAGTCCTTCGACAACAATAAGGGGTCCCGAGAAATCATGCCTTATGTCAGAGAGCACAGACTCATCACTTCATTATTTCCCCCTTCTGCTTCTTCGGAAAATCCTTCCTGTTCTTGAAAACTGCTTTCAGCAGGTACTGTTTGTCTTCTTCTTTCGTTGTTAGGGCAGTATTGAATTTCTCGATGAGAGCGATCCCCCATTCAGCCGAGTCGTTCACCACAGCCAGGACGCGGACCATAGCTAGGCCTGCTTGATAGTGTGGGTCGCTTTCCCAAGATGAAGCGGGATTTTCAATGAAGGTGCCATTGATCTCGAGTGCAGTGAAGAGATCCTCGTCCTCGAGGTAATGAAATCCGAAATCTTCTTTCCTTTGAAGGAGCTCAGGACGGTCTTCCCTTCCAGATGCTTCAATGCTTTCCTCGATGCCGGCTTGGCGAGGTTCTCTCGCATCCTTTGTTTCTCTTGCTGAGGAACCCCTTGATCGAAGAATGCCAAGCCGACCAGCGTCTCGGAGAAGTACCAGAGGTGTCATTTCATGGCCGCTTGCACTTGCTTGGCGACGTCGACGATCACGCGCATCTTCCTGCAGTATTTCCAGGTCCAGCAAGAACTCCAGATCCACACGTGGGGCCTGCTCTGCTCTCGTCGCATGACTCCAAGCCTTTGCGTAGGCCAGGGTGACGAACAGGCAGATTTCTATGACTCCTTTCAGCTCCCGCCCGGTCATCCTGAACTGGTCCTGAAGGAGGTACAGCTTCAATCCGTAAATGGCTTTCGCCATCCACTGTGCATGGTGGTATGCTCCTGGCTTCCGCAGTGGCACATTGGCGACAGTCTCTTCCCTGAGAAAGAGGATAACCAGTTGAAGAAGTTCTTGGTAGTCATCCCGCGGCTCTCCAGAAGCCAGAGCTTCCCTCACGACAAGGACAGTTCGGTCCTTGAGACCCTGAAGAGGTCCAGCGATGCTGCAGCTATCTGAATCAATAGCAGTGGTGATGAGATTGGTCGATGAAACCCCACTGCTCTTGGAATCTTTGGAAGATCCCAGTCTCAGGCCCAGAGGTGGGGGCCCATCGAAGACCGAAAGACTTGGGCCAGGACGATTTCGTACATATGGTGCCTGCATGCTAAGTAAAGAAGTTGCTTCCCGAGACCCTCCTCAATCTTGACGCAGGTTCCCACGTAAATCCCGGTGTTCGATGCCATTGTGTCGAATGATAACCCCTTGATTCATTCGGACAGGTCGTGTTCTCGCACCGCACAAGATTAATGCAGATGCGTGCCGTCTCCGCTCCCATGCCAGCTGGAACTTTCGGAACTCCAAGCAGCTTCTCCTGGCCATTCCCGGTGACCAGCACAGCAATCCGGTCCACAGATCCGTCACCGTGATTTCAGGCAGCATTTTCCCATCCCAGTGCAACACCAAGGGCTCCTCAGGACAGAATTCTCCCTCTTGATACGCCTCTGCTGCTTGCTTCTGAGGCGACTGGTGAGCACGATACATTGTGGAAGAGGAGATGGATACCTCGTTCAAATCGCGCCTCAAGGATTGCGCGACGACGGCGTAGGGCATCGCTGCATCACAATAAGAAATGTTCATCTGGTCATACGCGACAGACACATCCTGAGTGATGAGGTTCCTCGACCACTTCCTCGGAGAAGGACATGAAGCAAATGTGGATGGAGGCTGCCAAGGTGGGATCATCTTCCACAGATGGCGATGCCGAGGACGAGGAGCTGTCTTCAAGAGTAGCAGCTTCTGTAACCATCTTGGCCTGCTCGAATTCCTGGTGTCGTCTCTCCTCCTGCTGTTCCTCTCGATGCCTTTTCCTACTCTCCATTTGGGCCAGCTTCATGTCTGCCGATCCCATACTGCTCTCTGTTGGGTCCTCCTGCTGACTCTGGTAGAAGAGCTTGTCTTCCTCGTTTGTCATCATAGAAAGGGCATTGGAATGACCAATATAGAGTATTTCGTTCTTGAGTTCCGCCTTGAACATGTCCTCCGCAACACGACAGCTCTCTCGGATCTGTTCCTGCTTTTCACCAACTTGTCGTAATGCTGGAGCAGAGCTTCCATTTGCCGAAGGGCGCAGTCCCGCCTCATAGTAGGGATCCTTGCTCTTTTCCAGAACACCATCACAGCATCGAAACAGAGGTTCAGACATTTTCTCCGTCCTAGGTTTTCCTTTTTTGATGGACGAAGCACTTTTGCAAGACTTGCAACTTCGTCGGCAGGCGGCTACCCAGGATCTTATTCGAGTGTCCGATGAGCCAAACCTCTTTCTTGCTTCGACTTGCCATGTATATCTGCAATGAGGAAATATATGAATTAGAAAAGAGTACAAATACGTAATGGTAGAACAATGAGGACAAAACTCAACAACTGACACAAAGGACAGAGAGCAGTGCACCCTTCCATCAGGAAGCAAGGCAGTCGACTAACACTAGAACAGCTGAAATTAGAAATACCTAAGCAATCTGAAGCGTCAAATCTCAGGACCACTAAATGTGTTCTGATCTGGTTGAAACCTGTTCAGACGAGTTTCCTCGGCAAAAGGAACAGGGGCATCAATGTGGATTGAACTTCCTTCCGCTTCATCCATCAGCCACACTGCCGTGAAACACCCTAATATATATATATATGTAGGTAGGAATATAATAAGTTTCATAAATATTATATGTTCTTCAGTGGCTTATATTTACATGTCTGTTTCTTATTGTAACTGAAAAAATGACTATGAACAGGTGTTAATTCTGGGCCAAATTGTGGATTTTCCAGTGAAATTACAATATTCAAATGTAAAAACACCACCTTTACATGTTATTGATGGGGAGTGAGTAAGAGAAAGAGTTGAAGCTAAACTTCATTCAAAGAAAAAATAATTTTTTATTTATATCAAGTGGAGTGAGATCCACCAAATGAAAAATTATCTAACTTTTATTCATTGACTCTCTAGTGTTTTTGTGCTTATAATGATTTCTTTTTGGGAAATTTCCTTTAAGATGCTTTTGAATCATTCTTTATTTGAATTAGGGACAGAGATATGACAGTTTGAAATTAATTTACTTACTTTAGGTGAGTTTGAACAATGGTTCAGGATTGACCTTTGGTCAGCCCCTCTGCAACATCCTGCCTCATTTGTGGGAATTACTGTCTGATCTCCTCCTACCCTCGTAGCCAGCCACGCATGGCTGGTCAGGGACTTTGCACAGGAAATCTGTCCAGCTGGTTCTTGAAGTTTTCAGGTCTGTGTGTTAGAAAGTCCTCACTTCTTTTTGTAGGACATTGAAAAGCTTTGGGCCTTGTATTCTGAAGGTTTTCCATCTTTGTTTCAATGGCCCCTTGCCAACCGCAGCTGGGACCGTACAAAATCTGCCTCTTCTCTCATTCCAGTTTGTTTCTATTTCAGTTCTAAGGCTAGAGACAGAGCCCTCAAATATTTTCCATATGTATATTATTGTGTACCACTCGCGCCTTCTTTTGAGAGAGTAGAGTTCCAGGGATTGTAGTTGAGACCAGTAGTCTTCACCTTCCATTTCCTCTATCTTAGATGTAAAAGTCCTTTGTATAGCTTCATTGTCACAATGTCTCATTTTCTGTATGGGCTTGTGAGTACTGAGCAATACTTAGTTATTGATAGGACTAGACTCTTCCATAATTTGAGCATGATGTTTGCTTTTCTGCTGTGGAAGCTCCTCCAGATGATTCCCATTATTTTTCTAGCCATTGTAATTTTGATGTTATAGTGCTCTCTGAATTCTGCATCCGATGACATTATTACTCCAAGATCCCTGACTTGTGGATTTGGTGTTATCTGTTTGGCTTGCAGAGTTTTGTACCCTTTATTCTGTAGCTCCTTGTTATTACTGTATCTTAGAAGTTTGAATTTTCTTCATTTAACTTCATATTGTTGTCTTCTCCCATTGGAATAATGTTTCATTGTCATTTTGTAATTTTGTTATCACTTTTGTTCAATATTTCCTTACACATCTTTGTGTCATCTGCGAACATGATACAATACTGTCCTTAATATTTACAATCATTATTATGAACAAGGGAGCTAATACTGTCCTTGTAGGATAGAGCTCATGACTTCAGAGACTTCCGATTTAACTCCATTTACCACCACTCTTTGTGTTCTTTGCGTCAAGAAATTAAATATCAATCTTCCTAGCTTTCTAGTAATTTCTGTGTTCTTAAGTTTGTGTGCTATGATTCCATGGTCACATTTATCGAAGGCTTTAGCATAGGCCGTATGTATTACATCTATGTTTCGTCCTCGACACAATGTTTCCAATATTTTCTCCTGGTGGTCTAGTAGCTGTGATAGACATGATCTTCCAGCCCTAAAGCCATGTTGATTCAGGTTGTATAAGTCTTTTTCTTGTAGGTAGTTTTGCCTCTAATTTTATGTTCAAAACACTTTATAAGGTGTGAGGTGAGGGCTGCTGGCCAATAATTCTTGGACATTGCTCTGTTACCACCTTTAAATAGTTGGGTAATGTTTGCATTCTTTAAGGGGAGTGGAATTTGTCCTGTGTTGAGTGATTTCCTCCATTTACATGTGTCTGGCCCTGGCACTGAATTGTCTTGCATCTGTGATAAGGCTGTAATTACATCTCCTTCCATGAACTTGAAGTCATTAATAGGATTGTGCCAGAATATGTTCTTGGTTGATTTGTATCTATGTTGAAAAATTTGTCTGGGTTTTCCACTTCCATCTCAGACTTAGGGGTGCTAAACACAGAGCTAAATTGTTTGCTTATTTCTTTTGAGTCATTTGTGTATTTGGCCTCCCCATCTATCAATGGACCAATACTCTCCTTACACTGCATTTTCCTTTTTGCAAATGTTTATAAGTATTTTGGGTTATTTTTTGTTTTCTGCTACCTTTCATTTTCCTCCTCCTTTGTCTTGTTTATGAATGTTTGCTTTAGGTCCATTTTTATTTCAAACTAGAGTTTCCTCTCTAGTTTGAGTCTCTTTCCATCAGTTCTGCTTCTGTGGAGATGTTTTATGATTTGTCTTCATTGCTTGAATAGTGTCCTGATTTTCCTCTTGAGCTTGCTATATTTTCTTTCCTATCTCTCTGGAATGTTTCAGTATTAAGGTTTGGTTTCAGTCTCTATTATGCATAGTATTTCTTGTGGAGTCTTCCCGTGGAGTAGCAATTTCCAATTTACCTCCTTTAAATATTTGTTTTCCCAATTTACTTTCTTTGAATTTATGTTTAAGCCTTCAAATATTCCATCTGCCTCTGTAAGATGCATTTTCGGACCTCTGAGTGCCAACTTCAATTGTACAGTGCCCGCGAAAAGTATCCGATCACCCTGGAAATTTGTATTTTTTACATAAAAAACAATGTTTAAATGTATACTAACCTTATATTAGTATTTTGTCATCTGTCCTTTGGTTTGGATGACTTGTTCTAGACGTTTTGGCATGGATTTAATCAAGTTTTGACAAACTTCCACTGATATTTCCTTGCACCATACCTTTTTGATGGCCTCTTGTAATTTTTCGACTGAGCCAGTGTCGTGGCATTCAACCTTATTTTTTATTATTAGCCACAGATTTTCTATCGGATTGAGATCTGGACTATTACCAGGCCAATCCAAAATATCAAATTTATTGTCAGTAATCCATTTTGTCACTATTTTGGCCCTGTGACATGGTGCACCATCATGCATGTATGTTTTTGTCCTTTGGATTGCCATTGCATTGGAAGTTTATCCTGTAGCATTGCTAAATACCGTGCACCATTCATAGTTGTGTTCTTCGGAAGAAAATATAAGTTTCCACGCCCATAGTAACCGAAACAACCCCAAACCATCACACTTGGAGGGTGTTCATTGTCTTTAGGGTGTATTTAGGGTCCATCCTATTTGAGCCAATAGGCCGGCGAACCTTTTTGGACAACTTCTGAATGTCAAAAATGTCGACTCATCGCTAAATAAAACCTTCTTCCAGTCATCAACAGTCCAATGAATGTATTTTTTACAAAATGCGACACGTTTTTTACGCATTTTTTCATTAATGAACGGTTTCTTAGCAGCATGGCGAGATGGTAATCCGAGTTCTTTTTGGAGCCGCTCCTGGATAGTTCATTCAGAAACACCAGATAACAAATTATTCATATTAAATTTTATTTCTTTCGCAGTTATTGTTGGGTTTTTCAATACTAAACGTTTCATAAGTTTGTCTGTTCGCGAATTTGTTTTTCTCGGTCTGCCAGATCGTTTTTTAGGGACTGGCGTGGTTAGGCCACCATTGTTCTTAGCCTGTGAAACCCATAAATTAACGGTACTTTGGGATATGTTTAATTCCTTAGCTATCTGTCTCTGTGATTTCCCACATGCATGCAAAGCAACAATAGCACCTCGACAATCACTCTTAAGTTGTTTTTTAGCACACATTATATATAAATTTTATTTACACCACTTTCTGTAAAAAAAAAAAAAAAATCAAGAAATTTACACAAACAGTGAAATCTGACAAATTTGAGACACAGCCACCCGCAACGAAGGCTACCAGAACACTAATTTGAGAATGCGTTGGATAGCTCTCATATCAGCGAGCAACCTCAAAGTTACCAGATGTCGCTAGAACAAATAGAAAGTGAATTACGTGTCTCTGAATATCAAGGGAAAATATTGTATTTTCTTGAGTGATCGGATACTTTTCGCGGGCACTGTATATTGATGAGGTTATGGTTGGAGAACTTTGTGTGTGTTTTACTTTTTTTATTTATTATTATCTCATTGTTATTTGTCAAGATTAAATCCAAAATGCTCTCTTTTCTCGTGGCTTCACAAATTTCCTGGGTAAGGTCATAATGTTTCATAATATCTAATAGCATTATTGCCTGGGTTCCATCATCTTTAGTAATGTTGCCATGAAACTTCTTGACATATATAACTTTGTAATTTTTCTTCCATGTTATGAATGGGAAATTAAAATCTTGGAAAATTAGATATATGTTTTCTATTTCATTTGTAGCAAATTGGAATTCACTTTTTGTGGTGTTTGGTGGTCTGTAGATGTTCATAATGGTTAGGTTCAGTTCTTTTACTTCTAATATAATAACTTCAACTGTGCTGTTTGATTTGTTTACCTTCACTTCACATGTGTGTGTGTGTGTTTCATGTAGATGCAACACCCTCCCCCTCATCTAGCCACTCTATCTGCTCTGTGTGTGTTATAGTCCAGCAATGCTAATTCAGTATCCTCGATACAGTTTTCACAGCCTTTTTTGCATTTATGCAAGTGTGTTTCCATTAGGCATATAATATCTATGCTGGATTCAGCAGCTAAATTCTGTAAGTATTGTAATTTGCAGCCTGCATGGTCCGTGTAGAGGCCTTGAATATTTGTGTATAAAACATTTATTGGGTTTGTAATTTCAGTGTTCAGTTTTCCTATATAGTGGTTGTTTCCAGGTCAATGTCAGCTCCTGTTTGGTGTTATTGATTTGGCTGCTGCATTTGGGAGAATTGGGGTTGTGGCACTTGATACCACTGTGGTTGTATTATTGGTGGGTGGTGGTGGTGGATAGAGTGGTGATGTACGTAATGATGTGGGTACCCTTTATGTGAAAATATGGGCACACTATATTTAGGCATTTTCTCTCTGTCAGTGACTGTCTGCACATAAGAGGATGGAAAAAGTGGCAGTTTTGTCTGTATCTGCATTTTCTATTCATCATATTGAAGCATTTTTTGGGGTGACTGTACCTACAGTTTGTTCCATATATGCAAGACCCTGTTTTATAGTATTCGCATATGGCCTGTTGTTTAATCTCCCTACATGCCCTATGTGATTGAATTGCTTTTTTTTGTTCTGCCACCACTTCTTCCCTACTCACTGGTTTTTTTCTCTTTGGGGAGTTTTCATTAGTGTTCTTGGTATCTTTCTCCTTTGTATTCCTGTTATCTTTCTCCTTTGTATTCCTGTTATCTTTCTCCTTTGTATTCCTGTTATCTTTCTCTTTTGTGTTCCTGTTATCCCTCTCTTTCTTGTTTGTGTTCCTGTTATCCCTCTCTTTCTCGTTTGTGTTCCTGTTATCCATCTCTTTCTCGTTTGTGTTCCTGTTAGCCATCTCTTTCTCGTTTGTGTTCCTGTTATCCCTCTCTTTCTCGTTTGGGTTCCTGTCATCCCTCTCTTTCTCGTTTGGGTTCCTGTCATCCCTCTCTTTCTCGTTTGGGTTCCTGTCATCCCTCTCTTTCTCGTTTGGGTTCCTGTCATCCCTCTCTTTCTCGTTTGGGTTCCTGTCATCCCTCTCTTTCTCGTTTGGGTTCCTGTCATCCCTCTCTTTCTCGTTTGGGTTCCTGTCATCCCTCTCTTTCTCATTTGGGTTCCTGTCATCCCTCTCTTTCTCATTTGGGTTCCTGTCATCCCTCTCTTTCTCGTTTGTGTTCCTGTCATCCCTCTCTTTCTCGTTTGTGTTCCTGTCATCCCTCTCTTTCTCGTTTGTGTTCCTGTCATCCCTCTTTCTCGTTTGTGTTCCTGTCATCCCTCTCTTTCTCGTTTGTGTTCCTGTCATCCCTCTCTTTCTCGTTTGTGTTCCTGTCATCCCTCTCTTTCTCGTTTGTGTTCCTGTCATCCCTCTCTCTCGTTTGTGTTCCTGTCATCCCTCTCTTTCTCGTTTGTGTTCCTGTCATCCCTCTCTCTCGTTTGTGTTCCTGTCATCCCTCTCTTTCTCGTTTGTGTTCCTGTCATCCCTCTCTTTCTCGTTTGTGTTCCTGTTATCCCTCTCTTTCTCGTTTGTGTTCCTGTCATCCCTCTTTCTCGTTTGTGTTCCTGTCATCCCTCTCTTTCTCGTTTGTTCCTGTCATCCCTCTCTTTCTCGTTTGTGTTCCTGTCATCCCTCTCTTTCTCGTTTGTGTTCCTGTCATCCCTCTCTTTCTCGTTTGTGTTCCTGTCATCCCTCTCTTTCTCGTTTGTGTTCCTGTCATCCTCTCTCTCTCGTTCGTGTTCCTGTCATCCCCTCTCTCGTTCGTGTTCCTGTCATCCCTCTCTCTCTCGTTCGTGTTCCTGTCATCCCTCTCTCTCTCGTTCGTGTTCCTGTCATCCCTCTCTCTCTCGTTTGTGTTCCTGTCATCCCTCTCTCTCTCGTTTGTGTTCCTGTCATCCTCTCTCTCTCGTTTGTGTTCCTGTCATCCCTCTCTCTCTCGTTTGTGTTCCTGTCATCCCTCTCTCTCTCGTTTGTGTTCCTGTCATCCCTCTCTCTCTCGTTTGTGTTCCTGTCATCCCTCTCTCTCTCGTTTGTGTTCCTGTCATCCCTCTCTCTCTCGTTTGTGTTCCTGTCATCCCTCTCTCTCGTTTGTGTTCCTGTCATCCCTCTCTCTCTCGTTTGTGTTCCTGTCATCCCTCTCTCTCTCGTTTGTGTTCCTGTCATCCCTCTCTCTCTCGTTTGTGTTCCTGTCATCCCTCTCTCTCGTTTGTGTTCCTGTCATCCCTCTCTTCTCGTTTGTGTTCCTGTCATCCCTCTCTTTCTCGTTTGTGTTCCTGTCATCCCTCTCTTTCTCGTTTGTGTTCCTGTCATCCCTCTCTTCTCGTTTGTGTTCCTGTCACCCCTCTCTTTCTCGTTTGTGTTCCTGTTACCGTTCTCGTTCCTGTTACCCATCTCTTTCTTGTTTGTGTTCCTGTTATCCCATCTTTCTCGTTTGTGTTCCTGTTATCCCATCTTTCTCGTTTGTGTTCCTGTTACCTCCCTCTTTCTCGTTTGTGTTCCTGTTACCCCCCTCTTTCTCGTTTGTGTTCCTGTTACCCCCCTCTTTCTCGTTTGTGTTCCTGTTACCCCTCTTTCTCGTTTGTGTTCCTGTTACCCCCCTCTTTCTCGGTCGTGTTCCTGTTACCCCCCTCTTTCTCGGTCGTGTTCCTGTTACCCCCCTCTTTCTCGGTTGTGTTCGTGTTACCCCCCTCTTTCTCGTTTGTGTTCGTGTTACCCCCCCCTCTTGTTTGTGTTCGTGTTACCCCCCCTCTTCTCGTTTGTGTTCGTGTTACCCCCCTCTCTCGTTTGTGTTCGTGTTACCCCCATCTTTCTCGTTTGTGTTCGTGTTACCCCTCTTTCTCGTTTGTGTTCGTGTTACCCCTCTTTCTCGTTTGTGTTCCTGTTACCCCCTCTTTCTCGTTTGTGTTCCTGTTACCCCCCTCTTTCTCGTTTGTGTTCCTGTTACCCCCCTCTTTCTTGTTTGTGTTCCTGTTATCTTTCCCTGAGGCTACTTTTGCATCTCCCTGTAGCGTAGTGTGCTTTCCTGTATTGTGTTGTCCTGTGCCTCATGTTCCTGCTGTAGCATGCTTTCATGTATTGCGTTGTCCTGTGTCCTGTTTGTGTCAGCATTTCCTGGTGTTTCCTTGTCATCTGTTGGTAAACATGTATTGCCTATTTTCATTGCTCTTTGTACCATATTATTTTTTTCCATGCATGTGATGCACAGGAAACCATAAATGCCTATGATTTTGTTATTTATTCTATTTATTATTTACTTGTCTTTTGAATCTAAGTTCATGCATTTGTAGTGTTTAAAAGTATTGCACAGAATGCATTTTAGCCTGTATCCTGGTCTGCTTCATTTTTGCAATCACAGAGTTGATGCGCAGTGTATTCCATTAAACATAATCCAGCTCTATTCAGTTTTCTGAATTTACCGCAGTTTACACACTTCTTCGTATTTTTTTGCCATTCTTTCCTTTGTTTTCTTTATTCTTTCTTTATTTCTTTATTCCCTTATTCTTTCCTTTAGTTTGCCTCTTTTCTTCTCACTTCTCAAATTTCATCTTGAAAACTTGACCTTCCCATTTTATGGCTCTTTCAAATTTTCTGACCTTTTACCTGTATAGGCCTTATGTAAAAATCTCAGGGGCTGATTTTCCATTTGAGTTATTTTCAAATTATGTTTCAATTGATGTTTTTCTTTGTGCATGCTATATGCCACTGGCTTTCACTTAATAAATTATTACCGCAAATTCACTGATGTTTAACACACACACTCACACTCACACTCACACTCTCTGGTATAAGATAGCATTTACCGCTGAACTTATAAACACTAGTTACTTTGATATTACACAGAGCGGAAACAAAATATCCTTACACCACAAGGTAGAAACACAATTTGTAATATATAGCAATGTATATAGTAATATATGGAAGACCCCCCAATAAAGGAGGGCCATATACCATACAGCAAATAATATTTACCAAATTATAGGAAAAGTGAAGATGGTGTGGTGGTAAAAAAAAAATTTTGTACGATTTGTCCTGGAATTCCCCATATATCCAAGTATTTTTTTTTAATTGGGGTTGTTTAACCTCCTCCGCAACATCTCAGGTCATATGACGGAGGGGACCTACAGTTTTACGTGGGATCTGAACCACTGGGTGTGGAGGATGGTCTCCCATCCAACTACTACCCAGACCCAATGTCGCTTAACTTCGCCGATCTCTGGGAAGTGGTGTTACGACATCGGCCACGACATAGCCCTATATCCAAGTATAGAACTTGTCTAACCTGGGCCCATGATAAGCCTAGATATACTATCCATCCCTGACATTTCTCTGTTTTGCATTAAAGTTGAGAGCCATGAAATTAAAATGAAATATTAAATTAACCCTTCCAACAAAATATGACAAAACCTACCATATGAGTCTAGCCTTTCAACTAGCTTTGGTACCATAGTCTTGTCACCATTCTAATTGAAGTAATTTAATATTTTTGTTAGTTATGTCAAAAACACTCGTAATTTGTTAAGTGAAGTATCTTTTAAGTACCAGGGCTAACTTATTTGTGAGGAACTTGAGAAAGCCTCACCTATCATAGGCCCAGGTTTGAAAAGTTCTAGAATTGGAAAGAATTTACATAAAGTTGTAATTGGTATTAATCAACAGGAAATATAATGCAGAACAACATTTTTTCTGGGACTTGGGAAGAAATGAATAGTTCAGAAAAGAGGGGAACTAAGAATTTTTAGAATATCAAAACAACCTTAGAGTGTTGATACACATGCTTAAACTTAAGTAATTAAAATCATACATTCAGTCACATAAGATAATGCTTTCAATTAATGTATTGAAGATGAAAGTAATTTGTTAATTATGAAAAAATATAAAGCTTCAAAAACCTGCTAAATTTTATATTTCATCCATGTGCTTTATTGGTTTGCAGTTGAAGATTGATGATGTAATTGTTCCAGAAGTGTATAGTGTTCTTGTTTGGAAAATGTTATTTAGTCTAAGGCCAATTAAAAATGTTCAACTTTGAATTTAGTATGATTCAGAAACACCATTTAGTTGCTTTCCCAGAATTCATTCGTGTAATTAGAGAGGCTGAATTTCTAGGCCCAACTGAATAATGAAATTTTCAGATAAGCTTCTTAGAAGATGTTCAGTGCCAGAAAGTTTGCCCAAAAGAATATGATTTCCAGAAGAAGGAAGACCGTCAAAAGATTAATTTCCTACAAAAAGGAATGGGATTAGAGTATCGCCATCATGGATTCTTGGTAGGTTTACCTTAGTGTTAAGTTTTGATTTTCACTAGTTTTTATCCTAATTTAAGGCTATAATTTAAGTCCTACCTACCTAATTATTAAGAATATAAAGCATTAAGAATATACGCATCTGTAGATATAAAAAAAATTACCTCTGCAGCATCCCTATTATAAGCATCTTAAAAGTAAATTTATGTAATTGATCGATTATGACATATACAAATCTTGAAGCTGTACTTTGGGGGTCATTTAAAAAAAAAAGATTAAAAAAATTTTTTTTATATTAATCATCAAATCATACAAAGATATTACTTTACTGTACATACTTTCTCATTTACAATCAGAAGCATCTTTACTAATTTAAAAATATTAATTATGAGTGTGTTTATGAATATCATATTTTATTAATTACAAAACATAATTTATTTTCTTTTCCTTTTCTTATACAGTTTGTAGATACTTATGATTTAATTTCAGACAACATGCCTGTGACATGGTGTTATCAAACTCAGGGTGATGGAAATGTAATTGGAACCTACTGTGCAACAGGTTTCCCATTTGGATGTTACGTAGATAAAGCAGGAAGGGCAAAAGGAGCTTGTGTTATTGATGTAAGTTTTAAGGACTTCAGTTATTTAAAATTATTATTTCAATTAGCATTCAGCACAAGTATTTGTGAAGTTAATGTTTGGACATTAGTCAAATTTACTTCAGCTTAAATGTGAAAACTAAAGTTTAGTGGAGGTTAAGGGAAACATTGGGAACACCTCTTTCCTCTGTGTCACAAGAGCCTGAGCATTAATAGAGCAAGTGGCTGGCCCAGCTCGTCCCAAAAAAGTCCAGAGCCTTTCATGAATTGAATTGAATAACCTTTATTAATAATAAAATAATTACAGTGGTCTTACAATTTACAATGACAAATAATTGTGAAGCTGGACTATTTATTTTATTTAATTTGGCCCTTAAGCTTTAGGCTTTACTGGGCTCTTATTAAAAGTAAAACATGGTTATTAATAATACTTAAATCATGAATAAGTATTATTAATTAAGGTATGTATTAATCTTAAATTATCATTATCGATATAACAAATGCAAGGTCATGCAAAGAAATCAATATTATACACGAGATAAGAACTGAACAATCACAAGTAATGTCTTTAATCCTAGATTACACATGAGATATGAATAAACAATAGTAATGTACATTAATCCTAGATTTTTATTAGTATGCCATTATTAATCAAGATTTCAACTTGGTTTTAAACAAATTTGCATTCAGTATTTTTTATATCAACATTTAAATCATTCCATAGTTTCAATCCAATGAAAATGGGTAGGTTTTGAGATGAAGACAATTCTAAATTGAGGTATAACATGCTTTGATCTATTTCTGGTCTGATATGAGTGGATTCTTGATGCGTTACAAAATATCTATTTATTGTTCTTACACTTGTAAATAAAAATAAAATGTGCCAGTTTGATACATCATCGAACTAGTGATCAAGGAAATCAGCATCAGATAATAACCTTATTGCTCTTTTTTTGGATGATAAAGATACTCTTTAAAGCATTGCTAGCAGAGTTTCCCCAAAGAAGTGTGCAGTATGTTATACAAGGAAGAACAAGAGTATGATAGAGTTAATATAACTGTTTAGGGACTACATTTCTAAGTTTAAACATTATAGCAATGCCCCTTGAAATCTTTTTCACTATAAAATTTACATGATCATTCCATTGCAAATTCTTATCTAGCATTACACCAAGAAATTATGTTACAGTACACTCCTTTACAGAGTCTAATCCCTAGCTACCTAACAGGAGAGTCATGTGATAGGATGATATTTACCCATGTGTTTGCCAGGCATGGGGTAGTTACTTGGTCAATGTAATTAATTATAATTACTTACTGGACATATTCTCAATTATAGTTACAATTACTGTAGATGGTGAAATACTTGATTACAATTACAAAGAATTGCATTTTTTTTTGTAAATACACACTATTTGATTTATGTTATGCTTTTCTACCAAGGTATTTCAATTCCATTTTCAGTTTTAGCCATCATCTTGAATAAAAACTAAATAATGTTAGGTCAATAAATTTATTTTTTGTTTAAACATTGCACAGAACTGTATTTTTCATCGAGCAATTCTTGCTTTGGACAATTGGACATTGAACACGTGTATGTGATATGGTCTAATGAAAACTAAGATAAGGCACTCAGAAAATATGAGTACTAATATAAGACAAAAGAACTGGCATTTATTTTATCAAAATAGTAAAAGCAAAAACTGGCACTTTAGTTAGGAACATTTGAAATAAATGGAACATTTTATTTCAAATAAAAAAGAATAAAATTTTATTTCAAAAGAAAGCTCCCTGAGACATGATGAGCAAGTAGTTTAAACTAGAAGTATGACCTATTAACTTTAATATTCACGTAATTGAAAGTAAGTGACTAATTGTATTAATTACCTTGGTTTTCTAATGTAATTAATTACAATCATTTACAATTACAATTACCCCATGCCTGGTGTTTGTTACTCGTGCAACTGTACATGCATGAAATATTTCCAAAGTTGTAAAATATGAATAATTGAGTATTGTTATAGAATATAGATACTGGTGATTCATTAACATATTTGTACATATGGTCTATTTTATTTATATTTCAATAAATGCACACACAGAAAAATTCACTTCATATGTTACTCTTGTGACTGTTTAGGAAAACCCGGAATGGAATTTAAATTTGTATCGATTGAAACTACAGTATAATTGGAATTTTTAAAATTTTAACAATTGAACTTGAACTGTTTTAATAAAAGTTTATATAAATGTATGTTATGATGATAATGATACCGTACATTACAGATTATTTGGTTAAATGTAATGATTGCTTACAACAGCTACAACTTAAAAGTTAAATAATAGTTTACATCATCCTCTTCTAAACAAACATGAATCGTCGAAACTTCAGCCTACTTAAATTCTTATCTTCAAGAAACAAATTTCACAATGATTACGTTTAACTTTGGACTTTAAATTAGGTCAAAATACTCATCTTGAAAGTATGAAAGTGAGCAGGTGAGGGAAGATTACTTAAAATATTTGTGTCATGTTGATCATTTATTGGTTTCAGGATCGGTTCAAAGGAAATGACACTTACTACCTTTTCAATCATGTGCAATTGAATATAACCTACCACAGTGCGGAGAAAGAAGATTGGGGAGCTAACGTTGGTCCAGATGGAGGAAGGATTTTGTGTGAGTTCGGGTTTTAATTGTCACCCATAAATATTCTGTGATTCGCGTCACGGATTCCTAGTTAATTACAGTATCGACATAAATGTCGGGTGTATTTCGTTAAAGTCTCCATCATATACTGTAATGACTGAACTGTATTTCAAAATTCGTGATCACACTCGACACCACCCACGACTGCTGGGTTAGATATTCTTCAAAATTCGTGGCTAATCATCGGGGATAATTACTCGTCTTCAGAAGGTTTGGGGAAGAATTTCCTAATTTTGATCTCCCGCGCGTTGTCGCGAGGCAGGAAAAAATTTTGATAAAACCAAAGATAATATTTAGTACAAAAACTTTTTTTTTCCAATTTAGTGTTTTTTAAGTGTGGGTTAAAAGTGCGCAAACTTCTGGGAGTATTAAAAGGCATACATCGATAAATTTCGTTGAATAATAAAGGTTGATATATATAATTATATAAGGGAAAAATTACTTATTTCTCAAACATTCATCTGGGAATAATAATAATAATTTCCTGAGATCCGAAAAAAATATCAACCCCCTACACACGAGTGTATTTAACCTAATTAGATCTTCAAGGTATCGTTTTCGGAACCGCCGAACCAATTGGTCAAAAACTTTGGTGGTGTACTTCATCGGTGGAGACGGTCATTCAAAATTGAGGAGGAAGTCCATCCAGAACTGTTGAAGTGGAGAACCCTTTTTCGCCCCCTTCCAACTGTATTCAATTGATTTTCATACCTTTACATTAGTTTAATATATTTTAGTATTCGATAAAATTATAGTGATGAGTCGCACTTTATTTCAGTGGTAAAAAGTGGGACAATGATTTAAAAGTTTAAGAAACGTTGCGCGACACAATTGTTTAAAATAAAGACCCCGAGTAAACCTTTTTGTTTGAACTGTCCTATAACGTTTTCGTCGTTCTCTTACATAAGGTTGTAACATATATTCCGCTCGATTGTTTAGTTCATTCAGAACAAAAATTAAATGACATAATGACAAATTAATCATCAGTATAATTCCCTTCTTTTTCTATAACCACCTCCCACCTGTAGAAAAGTTTTTTATACCACGTTCGAAGAAATCCCTTGGTTTCGAGTTAAGAAAAAGCGATCACTTCGTTTTCGATAGCTTCCCAGGATTGCAACTTTTGTCAATCTAGGTGGTGTTGCAGACTTCTGAATAAATGGTAGTCTGAAGGTGCGATGTCTGGAGAATAAGGTGGATGAGACATTTTTTTCCAACCAAATGCCTCCAATTGGGCAGTGGTGATTCGAGCAGTGTGAGGGCGCGCGTTATCCTGGTGGAATAGAACACCTATGCGATTAATTAATGCAGGACGTTTTTCTTGTAATGCCATCTTCAATCGTTGGAGTTGTTGGCAGTATACTTCAGCTGTGATTCACATTATCTTGGTTATTATTATATATCGTCCGTTTTCTAATCGAGCAGAATTTGTTACAACCTGATGTATTAATTTTGTTTCTTAGTATCGTGATTTCAGTTTGATGATCTCTTCAAGTTTATAATTCTTACAAAGTACTGTCTTAGTACCAGACATGGGGTCTATTACTGGGTTTCTATTACTATTACTTCACTCATTTGAAAAGGATCTTTGTGTATTTAAATGCAATTAGAAGCAGTGTGTTAACAAATATTTGTTTCAACCAAATCATTACAATTTCAGAGACTACGTCTTCATAAATTTTACTTTATTGGAGGAAAAATTTGCCACGATATTAGTTCACATACATGTTTATTTTAGTTTAGAGTAGATTTAGTTCATTTTTCAGTTCTTTGTTCACACAATATGTCCATTGCCGCTGTAATAGAAAAGTAATGGACTATTATCAATTACTTTGCCTTCTATTACTATTACAGCCAAAAAATTATGATCTATTACTATTACTTGAAAAATCTTGTAATAGTGTATTACTATTACACCATGTCTGCTTAGTATGCTTTCAAATTGTAATAGTTATGTAAATTCACTATAAATTTAACTTTTATAGATTGACTAGGCTATATCGTGGACGCGTGGCAACACTGCTTCCTTTTAGATCAGCGAGGTTAAGCGACGTTGGGTCTGGTTAGTAGTTGGATGGGGGACTGTCCTCTACGTCTAGATGATGTAGCCACACTTGGTTCAGATCCCACGTATATCTGTAGCTTCCCCAACCCTAAAACACACGCAAAAAAAAAAAAAAACTTAGGCGTTGACATTACAGTATGTAGGATGAAAAATATTGTAATTATCTTTTGGATACATTGGGCATGAATGAGGATAATTTTTTCATTTCAGCTATCAGAGTAATCCCAAACAGTATTAAGCACAGTGAGAGTGATTTCAATACAGACATTTGCAACCAAAGACGTGGCACGCCAATGGGCATTCCTTCAAAGCCCAAACAAAAGTTATCCATGTTCTACTCTTATTCAGTTGTTTGGACGGTAAGAAGCGCATTATAGGTCAGAACTCGTTCGTTTACGCTGTATTTCTGTATGGTAACTGCGGATATGAAACTTACTTATGGAAGTATTCCAAAGTTGGTGATAATTAATTATCAAGGGCTTATTACCGCTTGTTTTTAATTAATGATTCCTTTTGGTTTCATTTTGCATTGATTGTTTTAAAACTGATTTTCAGCATAGCGATATAAAGTGGTCTTCACGATGGGATTACATCTTAGATTCTATGCCCCATGCCAACATTCAGTGGTTCAGCATCCTCAACTCTCTCGTCATTGTTCTCTTCCTTTCCGGAATGGTTGCCATGATCATGCTCAGAACATTGCACAAAGACATTGCCAGATATAATCAGGTAGAGTTCTTTACTACTAAGTCGCATTTAGCGTATATTGCATAACTGTGTGTGTTTAAGCCTCATCTAAGGGCTTTTTACTCGTGTTAAGTTTTCGTTGTTAATACAAATAAAGTTGGAGTAAATTTATAGCTAACATTCATTTTATTTTATATACAGGGTGTACATAAAGTCAGGATCTATTTTTTGTGAAGCACTTGGAAATTATATGGAATTTTATCATAAAATGATAGTGGTAACATTTATTAAATAATTAAGAGTAGGATTCGACGTGACGCCCATCAGTCTCCCTGCACAGCTCAAATCGTTCCGCAGCATTTCTAAACACATTCTGGAGCATTTGCGGGGTTATGTTATCTGCAGCAGTTGGTATACGTAAGTTTTCAAGACTCGTAATCTTGTCTGATAGACGTGCAATTTGATAAAGCCCCATGCAAAGAAATCTAAAGGGGTTAAATCTGGTGATCTCGCTGGCCAAGGTCTGTTGCTTCCGCGTCCGATCCAGCGATTTCGAAAACGTCCATTTAGATAATCCTGAACAATTTTGGCATAGTGACAAGGAGCACCATCATGTTCATAGACGACGGGGATAGAATTGTTAGTACCGTCGTCTATCAACATGATGGTGCTCCTTGTCACTATGCCAAAATTGTTCAGGATTATCTAAATGGACGTTTTCCAAATCGCTGGATCGGACGCGGAAGCAACCAAAGACCTTGGCCAGCGAGATCACCAGATTTAACCCCTTTAGATTTCTTTGCATGGGGCTTTATCAAATCGCACGTCTATCAGACGAAGATTACGAGTCTTGAAAACTTACGTACCGTATACGAACTGCTGCAGATAACATAACCCCGCAAATGCTCCAGAATGTGTTTAGAAATGCTGCGGAACGATTTGAGCTGTGCAGGGATACTGATGGGCGTCACGTCGAATCCTACTCTTAATTATTTAATAAATGTTACCACTTTATCATTTTATGATTGAATTCCATATAATTTCCAAGTGCTTCACAAAAATAGATCCTGACTTTATGTACACCCTGTACTGTATATTGGTAGGATTAAATATGAAGTGTACAATATGCATTAATATGATAATACAGTTTATAAAGTAATCAAAGAAAGAGATTACCAAAGTATTAATAATGATGATAATAATAATAACGCAAAAGGAGATGAGAAAATGCTGCAAATGATTTAGTGGAAGGTCATTAATAAAAATTGGCGCCTAATAACCCAAACAAAAATAAAAATGCCCTCTCACCATTTACACTAAATTATGGGAGATCCATGACTAGAATGAATGAGTGCTTGAACTGAAAGATTGGTTGAATGGTATACTCGTAAAAATTCGCCTGTAGACTGAATTCTCTAATTAGTCTCTTTCCACAATGTTCTTTTTGTATTCTCAATAGCTTACTGTACCATCTTTCATCGCTGTAACTGCATTTTTAGCATTTTCCCACGGTACTGCTTTGTTTCTCGTACATCATTCTTTATCTCGGCGTTTTATCCTGTAGATAAATGTTAACGTATCACTTTGTCTTCATTAAGCCCTCCCTATAGGCCACGTCCTTCTTACGCACATACCACATTCTGCACATTTATTTGTTGCAACGTTCTTCTTTGATTCTTTTCTTTTGTTGTTTAAGGTTTTTCTCGTGGTTCTCGCTCTTTACTTACCAAATGAGAACATATTTTTCTTCCAATCCCTGGACTCCCGCTTACGAGTCCATTTGAATATTTATATTATTTGTACGCTTACTCCTTGGGCTTAGGTTTCCCTCTTCAGAATAAATGATTCTCACTGTATTTTCCTCCTCTAAATATGACTTGTCAAAAATGTACTCGTCTTTGCATTTCAACGACGAAAACTGGACCATCAGTAAACCTCATTTAGTTGTACTTTTTTTTTTCCCTTAAACAGTAAGTAACTTTTTCCCTTAGATTGAAGCTGGAGACGACACACAAGAGGAATACGGATGGAAACTTGTTCACGGGGATGTTTTTCGACCACCGCGAAACGGAATGCTTTTGGCAGTGATTATTGGGTCAGGCGTTCAGGTCTTCCTCATGACACTCGTTACCTTAGGTAAGACAGGAAATTTTTTATTTAATTATTAAAAGTACAAACGAACCGATATTGAGTACCAGTTTGTAAAAACGTTGGTGGTTCATGGGATTGTTTAACCTTCTTGGCAACATCTAAGATCATATGACAGAGGGGACCTACAACTTACGTGGGATCCGAACCACTGGTCGCTATATAATCTGAACGCGGAGAACAGTTTTCCATCCAACTACTACCCAGACCCAATGTCGCTTAACTTCGTTAATCGACTTGAAGCGGTGTTACGACATTGGCCACGACGTAAGCCCGAAAATTGTAAACGATTTTTTTCTAAAAGAGCTGGATTCTTTTTTTCCCAACGGTGTTGAATTCGCCGATTCGACCATGTACCTAAATGTTGGCCACATCGTTATGGTTTAAGATTTTGTCCAGAAATTCACACTGGGGGGGAAATTTGATCCAAATTTAACAAAGTATCACGTGAAATGTTCAGGGTCCCAAGGCTGATGAAAGAAAGTGGTTCTAGCCTTCATAAAATGTACTGTAATTATACTTTATCTCTTCATTTATCGGGCTCAGATAGTTAAGACGAAAATTTATACAATTCGAAGTCTGATTTAGAAGACAGTTCTGTGCACTACGCCTAGATCTCGGTTGATATACAATCACTGTTTGCTTGATGACTGAAGACTGATCTATCACTGCAATTCACGTTACTATAAACATAACACGGTACTTTCAAGACATAATATCTTTCCTTAATCCATCAGTCTTGCATATGCCACAGTAACTTCTAGCCATGTATTAATTTAAGTAATTATCCTTTCTTGTTTGCATTTCCTCCATAAATCTTAGTAGTTCACTCACTAGTGGCTAATGAATTATGCTTTAGAGTATCACTTTGTTTTAATGAGTATCAAGTATATAAATTTTTGTGGGTAATATTAGGAATTCATACTTAGTAGAATCTCGTATACTTTTCCTTTCCAACTACAGTATATTGAGTTAATAAAAATCTTTCCCTAAAACCTGAAAAGTCTCCTAATGAGGGCTCTTCTTTCTCTAGTATTCGCTTGCCTCGGCTTCCTCTCTCCCGCCAATCGAGGTTACTTAATGACGTGTGCAATGGTGCTCTACGTCTGCTTCGGTTTTCCTGGAGGATACACGTCTGCCCGCCTCTACAAGAGCTTTGGAGGGGAAAAATGGAAGTCGAATGTCTTTCTCACGTCCATGCTGTGTTCAGGGTAAACAAACGCGCGGTGGTAGAGTAGAAACACACTAAATTTATGTTCAAAGATAGCTAAACTCTTAAAATTTTTATTTACTAAATACCTATAGCCTACTTTTGTGATTTATGGAGTCTCAAACAGTGCGTACCATTGCCGAAACCAAGTTAATTTGTGTTAGTGAGATAACCAAATAAACACGTTTCCAGTAATTGAGTAAAAATAAAACCACTTTATTAGAGCACTTTTATGAATAAGTATTAATAAACTGTTCTCCAATAAATTGATTTTACTTCTACTCAGATTTGTGTTAGTCTAAACCAATGGTTCTCACCCAGGGTGTCGCTGATATTGGCTTGGTGTGCCGGAGAAATCTAAATCTCACTAAGAGCAATAACGTTTATCAGGTTAATTTTTATTGGTTTTCTTTATATTTTGTTTTCGAAGTAATTAACAACAGCAATTAAAATATAACAATGCGTTCTGCAGCATCCATAATTTGACCTGGCTAAACTCTGGGCACTAATGCATAGCGTAGTGGCTTGTACTAGGTATAATTATTAATCCTTAAAGGTCGGGATTGGTGCAGGCTTGCGCGCACCCGAGATAAAAAAAATAATTTCGAAATTCACTCATGGTTTGTGAATCAAGCCTGGCCGATAACGATAACTGGTTTGTCGACCAAGCCCGATCTTTAAGGGTTAAGATATTATGTAAGCTGCTTACGCAATTTTTTTTTAAATATTTAGTACAGCCTACGGTGCATCATTACTTAAATACGCTAGGCCTATTCAATCTTTGGTCAGACTAGCACAAATTATGTTCGTATGCATACAATACGATTAAATAATATACACGTCAACAATGACTTAAAAAGAAACCGGGGAAATGGAGTCAAGAGTCACTGAGCGATCGACTCAGATTTCTGCGCAGGCTGAAAATGCCGGAAGCCCAACACTATATAATATACCTACACTGTGGTAGTACAAACATTGTTAGCCTATCTTACGAAAGTAAGTGAAAAATTTGAATATTTAAAAAAAAAAATTTGCACTTTAATCTTCCAACAATAAATACATCTTTGAGCATATTCTTAGCTTTACTTATTTGAATTTGGTTAGCTGCTTTTGAAAAATGAAAATATAATTTTATATGCTTCAGATTGGTGTTTTCGCTCTTCTTTGTAATGAATTTAATTCTGTGGTACAAAGGCTCGAGCGCAGCTGTACCATTTACTACTCTTCTGGCACTGTTGGCATTATGGTTCCTCGTCTCAGTGCCATTGACGTTCATTGGAGCTTTCTTTGGATACAGAAAAAGGGTGAGAATTCGTATTCCCCAAGTTAATTCTGTCACTATAACTATTTCGTGTGTGGAAATCGTTTTGCTTGCATGGAATTGGAATGCTCGTAGAGAAGTGGCAGAGAATCATAAAAAGTGGAGGAAAATACCGTATATAATCGATTAAAATTTATTTTGCTGTATTTTTATTTTCATTTGGAAATAAACGTAAAAAAACATTATGTATGGGATGACTTGATACATCACCAGAATTATTTTTTGTTCTACCGGTATACCGTAGCTAAAATGATGTGAAAAAATTTTATTACTCAGTAAAATGATAAAATAATTTTATTTTACTTTCATAAATTGAATGCCAATATTTAAAGTAATTGTTTTTTCTTGTGTTGAAAGGATTTTCTTTCTTCAATATTGTAAACGACAAAATTTTCATTAAAATTGCGAGTCCCTGGGGGCCAATTTGAATAAAATTTGGGTTCATGAAATTAAAATACTTAAAATAGTTAACATAATGAGATGGTTTAATATATAAATTATAAAGTACAACTTAATATAGAGTAGGAGAATAACAATAGTTTATAATATTTAGAGATTAGCTAGTTAGAGAAAATGTAAATTTATGGGCAACTTAAGTTTTTCCTTTTTCGTGAATGTAAAATATTTGTATATAATTACACTTTGAAATGAATATAAATTATCATAGTATTTTTTGTTTGTTCAATTTTCTGTAAATATATATTTTGTTTTGTAATGAAAATTTTAAAATTTCAAAGAATCGGTGAGAGAACACTGGGGAACAAATTTCAACTTTTTGTCTATTGAATTAGATTTGACAGTTAGTTCTAGGTAATTTGGGTGCGCTGAGCACGAATTTTTACTCGGTTTTGCTCTATCAGGTCCTGATTTTGCTCAACACCTCCTCTTTCGTCGTATTCATAAAAAGGTTTTTTTCTCAATACTCGCTAAGTCTTTTTGCAGTTACACATTATGCAACTAGGTTTTTATCTAGGTATTTGTACCTATTGTTATGGTATTGTTGTATTATGTATATTTTTATATGTAACACCCTAAAAATATTTTTAATTTTGTCATTTTTAACCCATTTTAATATTAGTAAATTAAGCTAAAAATATCGTAGAATTCTAAAATTTTCTCGAGCGTTCCTGTTCTCTGTAGAGTATTCTAGAGGGACAACTAAAATATATAAAAGCGACTCGTTTCCAGAGTTAATCAGTCAATTCAATCAGTCAGTCAGTCAGTTGAGTTAGTTAATTAAGTTTGGGCATTAACATAATTTTGAATTGGCATATGATTTAGTGAGTAATTTTGTCATCGTGATTTAATATAGTTGATTTAATTAGACGTAATTTATATTGTACCTACTCATCCGTGTTTCTAGTTTAATTTCATAGATTGTAAGTACCTATTTCATAATAAGTACCTATTTAAACTAATTTTTGTGTTTATATTTCAGATTTTCTTAAATTTATATGAATTAAGGGCTTTAAATACCTTTACAAATTGGCAGAACAATCAAGCAATATGTCATCAAGCACTAGAAAGTTCAAATGCAAAAACAACCCTGATTCCTTCTGTTATATATGTGGAAATTTTACACTTCCACATCAACGAGCAAATATAACTGACTTCGTAAAAAGAGCTTGCTTAGCTTATTTTGGCATAAAACTGGGGACCAAGATAAATCGTGGGCTCCACATAAAGCCTGCACTATATGCATTGAAAGACTGCGACATTGGACGAAGGGTTCGGATTCAAAAATACCTTTTGGAGTTCCGATGGTAAGTTTATGATTTCATAAAACTACGTAATTTAATCACTAGTATACTGTAACTTACCTAAATGTAATTGTAACTTAGGTACATAAACAAAAATTTACAGAAAATGTTTATAAGAATCTCAAATATTGCATAAGGTTGAAACACATAGAAATGTTAAATGTTTGGGTGATAACTTTTGATAAAATTCATAAAAACGTCTCTCGTCGCTTTTGTTAACGCTTTACAATTTTTTTTCCATATCAGGTGTGGCGAGAGCCTACTAACCACGAGACCGATTGCTACCTTTGCTTTGTCAAGACTTCGGGCTTCACTAAGAAAAATAAACATTGTATCGAGTACCCAAATTTCGACACCGCGATACGACCTGTGCTACATTCAAATGAGATCCCCATTCCAAAATTTAAGGGTCTGCCAACTCAAGAATTAGTTGAAGATGTTCCTGAAAATATTGTTATGCACTTTGAGGAGTCAGACACCGATTTTGACCCCAGCGTATTTGAAAGTCAAAAACGATCCGCAAAAGTTTAACCAGGCCGAGTTGAATGATCTTGTAAGGGATCTAAATTTGCCAAAAAAGGCTGCGGAAATTTTAGCTTCAAGACTTAAAGAGAAAAACTTGCTTACTTCAAACACATACATTTCATTTTACAGAAAAAGAGAAGAAGAACTTGTTAAATATTTTAGAACAGAGGATAGTTTAGTATATTGCTGCGACATAGTTGGTTTGTTAAAGAAGATGGGGGTTGAGTCTTACGATGCAAATGATTGGCGCTTGTTTTTAGACAGTTCGAAAAGAAGTCTTAAGTGTGTGTTGTTGCATAATGGCAATCTATACGGCTCGATACCGATTGGGCACTCAACAAAATTAAAAGAAAAGTATGAACATATAGAAAAGGTTTTAAATCTTATCAAATATAGGGAGCACGAGTGGATCATATGTGTTGACTTAAAAATGGTTAATTTTCTGCTAGGACAACAAGGAGGGTATACTAAATATCCCTGCTTCCTTTGCTTATGGGACAGCAGAGCCAAGGAAGAACATTATTTCAAACAAATCTGGCCAGCACGAACATCACTTACTGTCGGAGAAAAAAACGTAATTAATCCACCTCTAGTGAGCAGAGATAAAATCATATTTCCTCCTCTGCATATAAAACTAGGCCTCATTAAACAATATGTAAAAGCTTTAGATACGAACGGCGAGTGTTTCAAATACATAACTTCAAAATTTCCAAGTTTAAGTTATGAAAAAATCAAGGCGGGAATTTTCGACGGTCCACAAATAAGAACAATGATTAAAGACAGCAATTTTCCTAATGTCATGAATGAACGCGAAAAAAATGGCTGGTTCTCATTCGTGGACTTGATAGAAAACTTTTTAGGCAATTATAGGGCAGATAACTACGAAGAAATCGTAAAAAAACTTTTAAGGGACTACAAAGAGTTAGGTTGCAATATGAGCATAAAAATGCATTTTTTGAATAGCCTTCTTGACCAATTTCCAAGTAATTTAGGTGATGTAAGTGACGAACAAGGGGAGAGATTCCACCAAGATATAAAAATTATGGAGGAACGGTACCAAGGCCGCTGGGATTCCCACATGATGGCTGATTACTGCTGGTGCTTGAAAAGAGACCTGCCATCAACAAGCAAATACGCTAGAAAGTCTTACAAGAGAAAATTTTTGCCACAGTGGAAGCTTCATATCTGTTTGTTTTTTTATTTTAAGTCATTTCTATCGTTATAATGTAATTTTACTGTAGTTTGAACTGCTTGTATTCATGAAACTTGAAAAAAAAATTTAACACATGACTTAATTTTTTAGTCCTAATTTGAAAAATCTGGAAAATGGCACATAGGCTGTCGACAAGAATCAGGACCTGATAGAGCCTAACCGAGTTGAAATTCGTATTCAGCGCACCCAAATTACCTAGAATCAAGTGTCAGATATCATTCAATAAAATACGTGTTGCCCAGTGGAATCGGATAAATTTGGCCGATTCTGCCGATGCCGATTAATCGGTACACCACTACTACCAACACAAAACATCCATAACGAGGTTCTACCAAAGAGAGAGTTGAGAGTGGAGAATAGTCTAATAGATAATGTGTTAGTGATTAGAGATATACTGAGTTATGTATGTGATAGAAAAGTTGTTCGAGGGCTCAGTGGAGGTTTGGCAGACTGTATGATTGTACTTTGTAAAGTTAAGTTAGTTTTTGGTATAAAAAAGAAGAGGGAATAAAATTTGAATGAAGTGGCAATGGAGTAAGGAAGTTGAGCGAGGCCTTGGAGAAAGAGATGATGAACAAATGAATGTACAGAATCAGAATGTGTATAAGGAATGTCAAGTGAACACACACACACACACACGCACACACAGATGCTGTGCGTGCGCGCGCGTGTGCAAAACAGTGAAAGGAAAGGTGAAACGGTAAAAATTTACAAACGCAGCTCAGCAGTGAAGAAGAGATGTGTAATGAGTTGGACAAAGAATGCAAGAAGAATGTTCAACGAGTGACTGTAAAAAGAGAGTAGATGAAGACTTAGGAAATCAATTCAGTCTGGTGGAATGAATTGTGGGTTTGAAGTTGAACCCCCATTGCTGCCTAGAACTAGACGGTTGTCTTTTCTCTATCTTACCTCACGACGAAGCGGCGGGCCGGCCATCCCCCTTTAATTGACTCGGGCTAAGGTAACCTAGACTCGGCCCTCTGTTCCCAACTTCCTTGGGGGATATGGGACATGGCTGTTACTTTTACCTTAGAATGCATCCATGGGTTATCGGTAAGCTGTTAAAAGCAGTATTTTTTTATTTTGGTATCAGTGCTTGTGTAAGAACTAAGAGTCAGTTGAGTAGCTGGTTCAGTATTATTATTATTATTGGAATTTTTGTTGAAGTACAATAGGGCTGTGTAATGTCGCGATGGTTGTTTGATATGTATGTGGATGGTATAATGCTCGAGATAGAAGGAAATCTGAATTTGGAAGAGATTGAGTGGCGGCATCTGATGCATGTTGATGTTGTGCTTCCGAGTGGAGAAATGTTAGATGTAGTGAAAGAAATTAAATAACTAGGGTGATTGACTAGAAAGGTACAGGTGCATTGGAAGTTGAAAGTAGAGTGAAGCAGGGCAAAAAACTCTCGGTCGCTATAAAAGCCTTGGTAGGAAGGAAGTGCTCGAGTGTAGAAGCGGCAAGAAGTTTATATAAAGGTGTGTTGGTACTAACATTGATGCATGGATACGAGACGCTTGTTTGGTATAGTAGTTTACTGTCAAAATTGAGTGGGTTTGGTGCGACTGACTGTATGAGAAATGAAGATGTTTGGTTAAGATAGGGGGTGAAGTCATTAAAAATTAGAATGGAGGAGGATATGCTCTGTTGGTATAGTCATGTTGAGAGATTGAACTATGACAGAATTGTGAAAAAGGTGTATAATGAGGAGTGGAAGGATGTAATTGGTGAATGTGTGAATAAACGTATAGTTAATATAAGTGTGGCACGAGAATTAACGAGAAAGAGCGAGAAATTGAAGCGGTTTGAGAAGTGTTGGTCTCACCCGATGTACCACCAGAGATATATTCCCATCCTTTTCATTGGAAGTAACACTGGGTCACTGAGGTTTCGGTGGTTATGTATACTCTAGTCTTTCTTCGGTCCCGAGTTCAGGCGTTGTACTCTCTCCATGGGAAATCACTAAAGAAAATTAAATGTTAAATTCTATTTTCAGACTTTAGAGAATCCAGTCAGAACGAACAAAATCCCACGACAGATCCCAGAACAAACGATTTACACTCAACCTTTGCCAGGAATTATCATGGGAGGCGTCCTTCCTTTCGGATGCATTTTTATTCAGCTCTTTTTCATCCTGAACTCAATTTGGTCAAGTCAGACGTATTACATGTTCGGTTTCCTCTTCTTGGTGTTCCTCATTCTCATCATCACCTGCTCGGAAACCACCATTCTTCTTTGTTACTTCCATCTTTGTGCTGAGGTAAGCTGAAACAGTAGTTGTGGCAAGGGTTCACAGCCTCTTAACACCCCTTTTAATTTTCCATTAATTTTTATTCTAGATTATTATCGTTTGCTTGGCAATTTATCGAGTACTCTAAGTACAGGAATTTTCTCTTCAAAAAATTCTCTTAAAAGTCTACAGCATTGGAATTTTATACTACCATTTGTTGGTCTAAAAAAAACCCAGTATGACTTGTGTAATTGTAATAAAATATTTCGATAGGATGGTTTTCTTAACTAAGTTTAAAATAAGTATTGATTCTGATTTTTTTCCTCGAAGGATTACCATTGGTGGTGGCGTAGTTTCCTAACCTCAGGATTCACTTCCTTTTACCTTTTCCTCTACTGCGTCCATTACTTCATGTCAAAGCTGAACATCGAAGGAGTCGTATCTACACTGCTTTATTTCGGCTATACCTTCATTATGGTGTTCCTCGTTTTTCTTCTCACGGGTAGGTGTATAGACTTTTATATAAAACATCGAAGTTGCTCTCAACCTTGAAGAGCAGTCGTCCTGAGATGCCAAAACGCGGTGCTGAGGCATTTTTGGGTACGAGTAATTATGAAGGCATTGAAAAGATGGATACCTAAGAGTATGAATGAAAACTTGTTTAATAAACATAACCAATGTAACGACCTGATCTAGATTTAACTGTATGTCCTTAACGAGGGATGCCAAGTTAAATCCTTTGAACTTTGCGTAAATTCAGTATAGGTCCTCAAAATTCAGTATTGGCCCTCAAAATCCAGACTAAGTCATGACTATAACAGCAACAGCATCGTGTGGCCCAGTTTTTGCACAGCAGAATAACGCTTCCTACTTTGATTCTAAATTGACTGAAATACGTCGACAGTGGTTTTAACTAAATTATCCATAACCTCTCAGTGCTTTCAAAAGCAGCTTTTGGAGGGAGGGAGGAGGACTACTACTGCTGTGTGAACTTTGAATATACACTTTACATACTTTCAACACAATGACAGCCATAAGTATGCATGATATACACCTTACCTTACCTTACCTTACCTTACCTTACCTTACAAAGGTTTCGCGCGATGATTTCTCATTTCGCGAAGGTCAAGCTTGTCGACCCTCCTCTCGAGTTGGCCTGGTGAAGTAGTGAGTTGGATTCTTGCGCGCTCCACCTCACATAGCCAGGTACGCTTGGCTCATCGGGGATTGTTCTGAGCCAAGTGTCTAGTCTTTTGAAGATTTCCACTGCAACACCACTCGTGTTCCTTAGGTCTTTGGGCAACTGATTAAACAGTTTTGGTCCTTTCACAACAAAACTATTTTCTTTCAGGGTTAAGGATGTTCCCTGTCTAGCCTTTAATTTGGGAACACGACACAGTCTTCCTTTTCTACTTTCCACTGTTATTTGGGGAGTTACAGGGTTCAAATTAAGATTAGGGACTAGTTTCTCCATTATTTTCCATTTTGTAAATAATGGTGTATATCTCTCTCCTCCTTTCCAGTGAATATAGGTTTAATTCCAGTAACCTTTCCCAGTAATTTAGTTCTTTGCACCCATTGATCTTGGCTGTGAAGCTTCTCTGAATCCCTTCTAGCTATCTAATGTCTTTTTTATATGGGCATGTTAGGACCGACCCACAACAACCACATCCATTTACACCCCAAGGCACAGCTGCAGCCATAAAATCCCTTAAAAACTCTCATGCCGAAGGCCCAGACCACATTTCAAACATACATCTCAAACACCTTGGTCCAATTGCTCTTGCAGCCCTCACAAACATATTCAATTACTCCTGGCTTCACAATGTCATACCCTCTACCTGGAAGCTGGCACACATCCCGATACTGAAACCCAATAAACCCCCCAACCTACCTGCTTCATACCGGCCAATCTCCCTTCTCTCAACCATTTCCAAAGTCCTCGAAAAACTGATATTAAGACGCATACAACCACACATTACATTTTCACAAACCCAACACGGCTTCAGGTCCGCCCACTCCACCACAACGCTTCTTACAAACCTAACCCAACACATCTTAGATGGCTTCAACCAACAATCCCCCCCTGCCCGCACAGTCCTTGTTGCCATCGACATCAACAAAGCTTTCGACACTGTCCCACGTCACATTCTTGCACAAAAGATTATTGATCTCGACATCCCCACCAATGACAAGAAATGGCTTACTAATCTCATTGCAGGCCGACTTGGCAAAGTCATACACAAACAACACTCATCCAAAACCTACAGACTATACAATGGCGTCCCACAGGGCTCCATACTCTCTCCAATCCTCTTCAACCTTTTCATGCACGACCTCCCACAACCTCTCTCCCCCATGTCCACGTTTCCTCCTATGCAGATGACCTGACCATAACAGCACAACACCATAACCGTAACACCGCCACACGCCTGATCCAGCAGTACATTACCAATCTGGAACTCTGGCTGACTAATAATAGGATGTCAGCATCCCCTCAAAAATCCTCCATCACCCTCCTAACCTCAGACCGCCACGAATCCCAAGCACACCCGAGAGTCACCCTCATGGGACATCCCCTACCTCTAAACAAAACCCCAACAATCCTCGGCCTCACCCTAGACACACATATCAAACATTTGCTCCAAAGCAACAAAAAAACTCAACGCTCTCAGAACACTCACCTCCACAACATTCGGTCAGCAGAAGGAATCCCTTAGTATCCTATACAAACAGTTTGTACGTACTACCCTAACTTACGCTGCCCCCGCCTGGTCCCCATCCATCTCCCACACAAACCAGAAAAAGATACAGACCACACAAAACAGAGGTCTCAGAAGCATTACGGGCTGCCTCCGAACCACACCCATCCCACATCTACATGCAGATACGAAAATACTCCCCATCGAACACCACATGAACATGACAGGGACTCAATTCTTCTCCAGAGCACTGGCCCCAGACCACCCCTGTCACCATCTCACATTACACAATCCCCCACCCCGCAACAAAAAACGTACTCCTGCTGCTCACTATTCGCAGCTACTGAACAATATCCCCCCTCCTCCCCTAAACATCAACCCCATTAAACATCTCCACACAGAATTTACCCGGAAATACCTACTCGACCAACCACACAACACTGTCCTTCACGATACTCCCCCTGTAGTCCATCAGAGCGAACAAACCCTCCCAAGGAAAACAAGAGTTACTCTGGCCAGGCTCCGTTCAGGCCACCACCCCTCTCTCCAACAATACAGACACAGACTCCACCTAGCTGACACCTCCACCTGTCAAAAATGCTACCTCCACCCTGAGGACACAGAACACCTACTCTTACACTGCCACACACTCTCTCAACAAAGACACAACTCCAACATTACCTCTCTACGAGACTATGGACCCGTCCCACGGTGGTAGCGGGATACCTGAGTGCCGCCGGGTTCGCATAAGAGAACCCGGGGGCTACGAAGTAAGTAAGTAAGTAGGACCGAGCAGTATTCCAATTTGGGTATGATCAGTGTTTTCAGTAGAGGAATCATTATATTCCTATCCCTTCATTTAAAAGTTCTCAGTAAAATATATATTAATAATTGTCATATGGACTATAGTCTGCCAATAAACCTTTTCATTTTCATTTCTATATACCGGGTGTACATAAAGTCAGGATCTATTTTTGTGAAGCACTTGGAAATTATATGGAATTCAATCATAAAATGATAAAGTGGTAACATTTATTAAATAATTAAGAGTAGGATTCGACATGACGCCCATCAGTATCCCTGCACAGCTCAAATCGTTCCGCAGCATTTCTAAACACATTCTGGAGCATTTGCGGGGTTATGTTATCTGCAGCAGTTCGTATACGTGTACGTAAGTTTTCAAGACTCGTAATCTTCGTCTGATAGACGTGCGATTTGATAAAGCCCCATGCAAAGAAATCTAAAGGGGTTAAATCTGGTGATCTCGCTGGCCAAGGTCTGTTGCTTCCGCGTCCAATCCAGCGATTTGGAAAACGTCCATTTAGATAATCCTGAACAATTTTGGCATAGTGACAAGGAGCACCATCATGTTCATAGACGACGGTACTTACAATCCTATCCCCGTCGTCTATCAACATGATGGTGCTCCTTGTCACTATGCCAAAATTGTTCAGGATTATCTAAATGGACGTTTTCCAAATCGCTGGATCGGACGCGGAAACAACAGACCTTGGCCAGCGAGATCACCAGATTTAACCCCTTTAGATTTCTTTGCATGGGGCTTTATCAAATCGCACGTCTATCAGACGAAGATTACGAGTCTTGAAACTTACGTACACGTATACCAACTGTTGCAGATAACATAACCCCGCAAATGCTCCAGAATGTGTTTAGAAATGCTGCGGAACGATTTGAGCTGTGCAGGGATACTGATGGGCGTCACGTCGAATCCTACTCTTAATTATTTAATAAATGTTACCACTTTATCATTTTATGATTGAATTCCATATAATTTCCAAGTGCTTCACAAAAATAGATCCTGACTTTATGTACACCCTGTATAATAAAGAAATTGGTTGGTAGATAAATGGGTACACTGGGCTGCTGGTGGAGTGTGGTTCGGATTCCACGTTAAACTGTAGGTCTAAGGTGGAGTGACAAGCTTGACCTTCGTCAGAATGAACAAATTGGGCAGATGCAAAACCAATGTTAATCAAGGTAATAGATGAATAGAGAACTAAATCCAATTTACATTCATTGTACGAGGTGAAATTGATTGATTGGTGTTTGGTATAACATGCCACTAGAAGTATACTCCAATCCTGCCATGAAAGGTAACACTGCTTCCGTGAGGTTGTAGAGGTCCGAGTTTTTTAAATATATGAAGATACGCTTTCTGCGATTTAAGTACACTTGTTATAAACAACGAGTGTTTTTCAGCCTTGTGTGTAATTTTTGGGATCAAACTTTGTATTGAATATTGTGAAAGCATTTTTACAATATTATATTATCGTTGCAATGTATTCATTTGGTCGTCGAACTCCTCTTAACGAACTTTTGGTTTCAAAAGTGAAATGCATGTTTTTAAAATTTTAATTTGAACTCTCAATAAAACTAGGAAGTTAAAGAAACGAAATATTTTGCTAGTAAAATACTGAAAGCATCTCTTCATATTTGCAGGCACCATTGGATTTTGTGCTTGTTTCTGGTTTATTCGAAAGATCTACAACGTAGTGAAGGTTGATTAGATGCAGAAAATTTTGTTAAGCGAGATAAGGAGTGGAATTAATTTATTTATTTATATACATACACGGTGTTTATAAAGTCCCTATCTATTTCGGTGAAAACGTAGCAAAAAGGGTAAAATTCAATAATATAATAGAAGGCATACATTTAATGAATACTTAAGCATATGATTCTACATGAGCACCATCAATATCTCTACGGAGTTCGAATCTGTCAGCAGCATTGCGGAACACATTTTGGAGCATAACAGGGGTTATTTTTGTAACTGCTGTTACGATACGAGCACGTAAATCTTACGGATCTGTAACCCTCGTTTGATAGACGTTTGATTTGATAAAGCCCCATGCAAAAAAATCGAAGGGCGTTAGATCAGGAGATCGAGCCGCCCAGGGCCTGTTGCCTCCACTTCCGATCCACCTATTTGGAAATCGTTCATTTAGGTACTCCCGAACAATGTTTGCTTAATGACAAGGTGCCCCATTTTGTTGAAAGACGACGGTGTTTAAAATGAAGCACCTGAATGTGATAACTCATCCTCTTCGACGTCAATTTCAAAATTTCGTGAACATTTGATTTGGGTATACCGTGTCTACGTGATGTGATGCAAATTGACATGCTTGGATGTTCATCGATAACATTACGTACCGTACCGCATTTACAGCATGCTCAGAGACGCTTGGACGTCCAGATTCATCATGAACAGATCCCGTTCTTTTAAATTAAGCAAATCATGAACTGTCTTGTCTGTAGGACCTGGCTTGTGAAATGTTCTTTCAAATACCTCTTTAATTTCTTTGCCTTTCTTTCCTTTAATCAATCCGAAGTGTCACCACCATCACACGTTCTTGTACATTCATTTTCATAGGGTTCTGCAAAAAAAAAAAAATAACTTAATTCAATGAGATAGATAGGGACTATAAACACCCTGTATGTATATATATATATATATATATGAAAATTATTTCACGAAAGTAACACGTGAAAAATATTTATGATGAATAAAACCACGAAGGAAAGGAAACACAAAATGGTGCTCAAGCGCTTTCGTCTAATGACATCCTCAGGAACACTGAAGTACATAAAAGGGTAACAGCCTATATATAGGTTACAGAAAGAAAAATAAATAACATACATACATACACACATATATATATATATATATATATATATATATAATATATATTATATATATATATATATATATATATATATATATATATATATATGCAATAAACAGAGAAGTAAAAATAAAAATTAAAAATTAAAAATTAAAGGATTATCAGTGAGGCGTACAGATTTGTAAGGAATAATATCGATTTTTAGCACAAGATCAAATGGATTATAAAAATACAGATTTATATTGGAAAACTGTCCGGGTATTAACACTCTGCCTATGGTCAGGTTTCGATATATATAAAAATAAAATGCAAATTAAAAGTTAATAAAGTAGCAGACAAGTTTACCAAAGATTTAGTGTTTCCTTTCCTTCGTGGTTTTATTCATCATATATATATTTTTTTTTATTTCTGCACTTGTTTTCACTGAATTTTTAATTTGCAATTTTTGTTCATATCTTTTTCGTAAGTATATTGCTAGTGAAATACTGAAAGCATCTCTTCATATTTGCAGGCGCCATTGGATTTTGTGCTTGTTTCTGGTTTGTCCGAAAAATCTACAGCGTAGTGAAGGTTGATTAGATGCAGAAAATTTTGTTAAACGAGATAAGGAGTAGAATTTATATTTATATATATATGTATATATATATATATATATATATATATATATATATATATATAAAATACGTTTTCTGCACTTGTTTTTACCGAATTTTTAATTTGCAATTTTTGTTCATAGATTTTTCGTAAAAGGATTGAAAGTGTCTCGATGTAATGTAGAAAAAGTCCAGGTTTTGTGAAAATAGCGTTTTACAAGGTAAATCTACCAGTTTGCATTGTATGAACGTGTACTTCACAATTTTCAATGCAGTCATTATTGATCAACGTGATTCCCCCTTCCCCCTTCCCCCCCTTCCAAGAATGAATTTCCTGTACAATTTAATAACATAGCAGGTTTTCCCTCTCGTTCATTAATACTATTTTTTACCGAGTTTTTCTTCTTTATCCATTTGCTTTGGTATTTATATTCATGTGCTGTAATTTATTTCTTAGAGTTGGTTATTTATAAATAAAATTGTTCGCTTAAGTATTTCTTTATATTTAAAGTCTACTGCATTTTATGAATGAATAAATGACTCTTAACTCTCTACTCCTTTTCCATTGCCCATCATCCTGTATCAGACTTGAAGTTTGCGGTTAACTCTTCAGTCATCATACCCGCTGCCTTTCAGTAGGAAATCATTAGACTCGTTTGAGCTTTAATGAATAGCCTTGTTGAAAGATAGTAATTTTCATATATCCACACTACAGAACACGGTACAACATCTTAACCTAACCTAACCTAACCTAACCTGCCTTTGTCTAACCAGATTTTAATCGACCTCCTCCACTTTCTGTGGGCATTCGAGTAATTGAAATGAGACTCGCGACTCAATTGAAACGTTGGCAGTGTACAAGTTTGGCCATTTTATCTGATGGTTAAAATCATGCAGTCAGTCCATAATTTAACAGTTTAGAATGGTGATGTTGAATTAACTGCGTTGATAAGAAGTACGAGAACAATTATTGTAAGGTTATTGTTTTCATATATATATTATATATTATATATATATATATATATAGCAGTAAATGTGTGAAACCATTCATTTCGCGTGATACCTGTAACTCTTAATCACAAGCATTACATATTACTAACCCAACCTAAACCTTAACGAAGTGTTAAAGAGCGACAGGCATTACGTTAAATGACAATTTTTCAAACATTGACTAACATATATTTATATTAATTTAAAAACAGTATACAATATTCATAGCGAGTTTCAGCCACTTTCTTAAAACATTAATGTATATTAATAATTAAATTAGTGAAGTAACAAGCTTAAAATCTTTATAAAAATTCAATATTGGACTTCAATTTTTGTATTCACTATTTTGTCGACGACAATACGGAGGATCCTCATAATTTTCCTCAAATATTTCGTCTTATTCATCGTTTGATTTTATTTTTTATTTTTTTAATCATTTACTCACACTGTAAATCAGTCTCACTATTCACGTGATTTTTAATTATATTCCACAACACGGCTCAAAAGTAAAAAATTAAGTTAACTTTTAGCATTTCTTTAGCTTTTTTTTTTTTTTTTTTTCCATCACGGAAATTTTCACCGTTTTAGTTAATATTTGATGATTATTAGTAAGAATTATTTTCGATTGTTTGAGTATTCAAACTGAATGTCTATCCATGCAAAATAGCAATGTTTTGCATAAGTAGAATATGTGTATATATATATATATATATATATATATATAAGGGTCTCGTAAATATATAAAATTTTCAGTGACAAATATTAAAATTGTTTTGAAATTCAAGTTTTATTTATGAGCAATAAAAATCATAAAATATTTGGTATCTGTCATTTTTGTCTGTCCTTTGCGAATTTGTTTGGTGTATATGAATCATCTTTAAATACATTTTAAATACAGTTCAGTATTTATTGTCTAGATTTATAAGATAGAGTATAAATCATTATTTTGGTACAGGGTTTTTACATTTACATAAGTTATTGAGCGTCCTTATCAGCTGATCTTTCAGTAATTTCTATTGACTAAATTATTTAGACATTCTTTCTTTGGCTTTTAAACTAATCATTATACAGTAATATACTAATTCTTATTTGAGTTCCTCAGTTGCAGTACATGATACTCTGAGGAGGCCTATACTATACATATATATATATTTATGATTGTTAAGTATAGGCTTGGTAAAATTTTTGATACGTGTATTTTAGAAGTTTGTGATATTAAGATGAATAAAAAAGCAAAATTGACCTATTTCCTTCTTCCCCTGCTGTCCGCCATCTTATTCCTTCTTCCTCGCAAAACCTTCAAACCACGTATACGCTGAGATTGCCGTCCGTCGTAATAGGTCCCCGAGCTTCTTCAAGAATCCTGAGACGAGGTCCCAATGGAATGCCAATCTTCTGCAGGCGGTCTTCCGTCATGTAAGGAAGTTCGAGCATACCAATCTTTTCTTTCTCAAATATCGAGGCATATTTCTGCAAAAAATTGCATAGAATGAAAAAAGTTAGTTTTAAGATAGGTTAAATTCAGTACTTGAAGTTGTTTGCAACAAAGTGACAGTACTCTCGCAATGTGAGAAAGAATCATTAGATGTTCTCACCATAATTGAAGAGGACATTGCATACTTCCGTTTTCCGATAGTACGATTATGACAAAACACTAAACAGAAGTATGCAATGCCCTCTTCAATCATGTGAGAGCATCTAATGATTCTTTCTCACATTGCAAGAGTATATATAATTTATATATATATGTATATATTATTTAAATCTGATGAGTAGTCTTTTTACAAATTCAACTTGAACAATAGTTGTTGAAAAATAAAGTTGACAAGGAGGGTAATTAGAGACGGCTGAATATTAAAAAGGTTTCAATAAATAAATTGAAGAAAACATCGGCGCAGCAAGTGTTCAATGTGTCCTCCATTATCATTTATCAATGACCAATTGTAGGCTTGTGCGCCACTGGCGAACTGCTGTAGAAATAGTGTCTTGATCGAGCTCATTTCATGCTGTTAAAATGCGCTCTCGAAGTCGACTGACATCTTGAATATTTGTAAACTTTGTCAACTAAACGTCCCCATATGAAATAGTCAACTGGATTTAAATCTGAACTTTTTGATGGCAAATCTTCTAGCGCGATGAAATCGGGACATTGTTCTTGCAAGTATGCAATACTGCGTTGGGATCAATGACATGGAGTGCCGTCTTGCCTGAAAAACGATTCTCATTGTAGCTTTCAATTTCAGACATCTTGCTCAAGATATAGTCATAGTAATGTTTTGGAATCAGTTTTCACATCTTTATCGACGAAAACAATGGATAGTTTTTCTTAAACGAGAAACACCAACAGAAATCATCACAAACTGATTGAAGTGATCTCTCGCCCCAAGCCTGCATTTCAGAATGTCTTGTTTTTTCCTTACGTAAACCAAATGATAGCCACGTTGTTACTTGATCTGAGACGGCGAAGCAGTCAGCAACAACCTCTTACACGTTTTACTTTGGACTGTTCAGATATGAGATGCACTTCAAAACACTTAAGTGATTTTAGACCAAGGTCTAAAATCGATACAATGAACCGTTTTTAATATTGGTACAATTAGCAGTTCTCTGTACACTCAAACTTGAATAGAGATTGTCTTCTTGGCTGGAAATAAGTTCACTTCCAGCTAAAATCTTTGCCGGGGTCCTTACTATAGGTGATCGTCCACTTCCCAGCTTTCGTCCAACAAACGTGACACACTACGGACAGACCAATGTCGATTAGGACACCGTTTTACTATTCTTTTAGCACCGAAACCTTTTTCCCTGTGAAGAAGTCTGATAACAATTTTGTCTTTTTCGGTTAAATGTGCCATAACAACTTGAATAAAATAACTTCGGTCGTTGCCAAATCAAAATTGATTGCAGTGACGACAATACTAACTGGGCCTCAGAGTATTTCGCTTATTAGCCTGCCTAGCCTAGCCCTCTATAACCCCTAACAATGCCTAACCTAAGCCTACCCTGAATCGACGAGTGATCCCAAATTCAGTGACGTGAATTTAGCAATTTTTTCACTCAGCTTTATTTTTTAACAATTATTGTTCAAGTTGAATTTGTAAAAAGCTTACTTATCAGATTCAAGTAAACTAGCTCTCATTTCATGGACAATATAATATAGAAGGTTTAATATGATTTCCGTTTCATTTAGTTATCCTTAGAATTGTGGTTTTGCTGGCCGGGTGAAAAAGGTGGCCACTTAGAAACAAACGGGTTTAGCAATTACCTCATATCCCAACTTCCTGAGAAAAATTCTAACGAGAGGAGGTTCATCACCAAAAAATTGAGTAAGTTTTTTCACTCTACCAGGATTGTTCCACGAGGGACTTCCAACTCCAATACCATTCCACAAACGACTGCCACGGAAAGGTCCTCCTCTGGCGTAAGGCGCTGAGGAGGGTTTTACACTCATTTTTAAGGCGGAGAGGTCATTCCGAATACTTTCCATTTCCTTGAAGAAAATTTAATTATGTAGTAGTATTATTATTATTATTTGCAGTAGCAATATTGTAGTAATTAATACTTGTAATAGTGTTGTACACCTAAAGAAATGATCATCATCCACATGATCATCAACATATGCGTACAAGAGGCAGAAAAAGTACCATCTGAAGTGATAGTAATTATTATATCGAAGCGACGGATTCATTTCTTGGAAAGGGAATTCCGAATACACAAGATAGGACCAACACCGCTGCAGTCATTCTTCACAAATAAATCTAATTTTAAGGGTTACAAAGACATTATTCAGTTAATAAAGTTTAAAATTTAGCCATTTAAAACAAAATGGCAATACAAAACCGAAGAACTCAAAAACTCAATTATAAAACTTAGTAAAACTATTTAAAACAGTTGAAAATTACTTTCCGTTATAGACTAGGAAGGAGATTGCCAATTTTTTTTACAAATTCTCATGAAAAACAAGTGGTCTGATTATACATGGATTAGATCAGTGGTTCTTAACCTTTTTACTACCATGCCCCCTTTAGGAATTGGTCCTTCCCTCCACGCCCCCCTTCAATCAAAATAACATTCTCAATAACTTCTCAATATTAGCCCATGCTCTCGTTAAGAGAATAACAAATACAATTAGAGAAATTCCTGTTTCTAGGGGGCGCGCCCCCCTGGTTAAGAACCACTGGATTAGATGGTAGGAAAAAGTTTTGTCACGGCTTGTAATTTTTTTTAACAAAACGATTCCAAAATAATGTTGTTGGTGTTGGTGTTGTTTTGCATGGTACAAAATTTTAGGTACTTACGTATTAACGGGGGGCCACCACATATTGATGATTGGTTAGGTTAAGTTGTAATAGTTTCGTTAGTTGAAAATTTCTAATACATCATATTTTTTAAATAGCAATATTTTTTTAAATATTTTTTTTATACAATTTTCTGAAAAAAAAAAAAAAAATTTTTTAGGCTTATTCATGATGAAAATTTGGGATCTACCAAAAAGTGAAGAAGATGCGGTCTCTTTTTTGCAAGCCAAATAAATTCTACCTGCTGAACGTATATGAGAAAAAGGTCACAAGATGAAGCTGTACTTTGGGGAAAGAATTCAATGGTGCCGTAATTTATGTGGCGACAGTTGGTACATGATCACGATCCATTCACAGTTGGTACATGATCACGATCCATTCAATTCCATTCATTTTAATGCTATTAAAAAATTTTGGCCTCCAGAAACAAATGTTTCTAATGTGTAACATGTATTAATCATTGTAAATATTTGAAATATAAATCATTGTAAATATTTTTAAAAATATTACTATTTAAAAAATATGATGTATTAGAAATTTTCAACTAACGAAAATATTACAACTTAACCTAACCAATCATCAATATGTGGTGGCCCCCGTTAATACGTAAGTACCAAATTTGAAGTTGTGATTTTAATCGGGTGATCACTGTCAGGGCGGTGATATAATCGAAGTCTGTGGTGGATTATTTAGAATTTTTTAGGTAGAATGGTACACGTAAAGTCTCAAATGTTGGTTAAAGGCGTAGCTCCAGCTGAAACCGGAACAAATATTCTGGGGATAATATCCTTAAATTTGAATTTTTTTTACATTTTTAAGGGGTTGGCAAACCCAAAGGCTTACTTGAGGATAATTAGTCTTTACAGTTTTAATCAATTCGTTTCATATTCCGAAAGAGGATCATAAAACTATAGTTTAACGTATCTAATATTTTTTTTTTTTACATTCGTTGCGAGATTTCATCTTGTAAAAAGTTAGAAATTTTCTCAAATGGAGATCAAAGATTTGTATGAGAGTCTATTCTTTAAAGAGAAACTTTTATTAAAATATCGAACACGACTCCACTGAAAACTAATTACTCCAAACATTCTTGTCCTTTCTGTACTCGTATGGTGTAGTATTAATTTTGCATCTACGATACACGCAACTGGAAGAATTTGTGCCTAACCCCATAAATGTGAGTTTTCTGTATAAACTTGTATTAAATTTATTAATTTCTTTTACTAACAAAAACACAGAAAATGGAACCCCATTACTTGATTCATGTTCAGAGGCGTGTGTAATGTTACGATGTTGATTTAAATCGTTTAAAAAAGGGTTATAGAAAATAGAAAATAAAGAACGTTTTCGGCAGTAAAGTGCCTTCTTCAATCCCTAAATGAAATGCCAAAAAAATGATCAGAACGACAACCAATACGTTAAAGACCGTGACACGCGACTCACGAAACATCCAATATAAGATCACGCAACTAAAAATTATCATGTACCGAATTTATATTACAAGTATTGCTGGATTTAAAATTTCGTTTTTTAATGAATTATTAATTTACCTGTAACATAAGGTGTTGCGTCCTCATTTCAGAGCTCAAGTGAGCTACACTTCTGGCGAGAGTTACCACGTGACTCTCGAGCCGTTGAAATCTTTTGTGGGTTGTCTGAAATAGAATGTTGTACCTTAACTTTAATAAAATAGAGGAGATACGATAATAATTCATTCAAATATTTTATTCTTGTACAGTACATAAAACCTTGTTACTGAAACTCATTCATCTGATTAATGTTCAAAAATAAAATATTTTGTTTTTATCAAGTTTTGTCTCCAGCCTGAAAACAAAGGGAATACTTCGTGGCCAGTGTCGTAACATCGCTTCCTGTTGATCATCGAAGTTAAGCGACATTGTGTCTGGAGAGTAGTTGGATGGGAGACCGTCCTCCGCGTTCAGATTATGTAGCGACCCGTAGTTCGAATCGCACGTAAAACTGTAGGTTTCCTCAGTCACATGACCACATCATTACATTTCTGATGATGATGATGATGATGACAGACTATAGCAGTAACCAGAAACCACCCCACAGAAATCAAACTTCAATTAGAAAATTATTTTTTGTAGTCTTGGCACTTAAAATACAGCGTAATGTTAATCAGATAATCTGCTAAGAAATATTAAAGAAAGGAGATTTTTATTTTAGAAAATTACTTGAAAAGAAAGCTGAAATAGTGTAATGTTGCCAGTTCACAAATCACAAGTTTATTCAACTAAAATATTTTGTTTTTTTATTATTATTATTATTTTTGAGGGGTTAAAACAGGAAAATAAAAATAGCCTTTACCTGAATTTGGTACATCATTCTACGTGTTTTATAATTATTCAGGACCTGAAACTGACACAGTGCTCAGGCCAACTAATGCGGCCCACTACGCTAACTCCTCGATTATTTTCACCAGCACCATCGAGAGTCGAACCCCCGACCTTAGTGTTCTCACTTCGCTTTTGGGATTGCTGAAGTTACCTTTGATATGTCTTTGTTGGCCCTTCGAAGGCGGTCATCTATGACTTTCCCTTTCCGGTCTCTCGTGGCCCGACCTGACATTACTGAAGAAGGAAGAGATGAAACGGAGCCATGCGTTCGTCGACGCGAAAGCCGTGGATCATTATGACGTACATTCCGCCTTCCTCCAAGTACTTTTAGAACCTAAGAAGTAAATTGAGGAAAAATTAAACAAACATTTATACGATTAATAACTGTAAAACAAAATAAATCTATAAAAGATTAATAATAAAGTACAAATATTTTTAAGACTAAAATATAATTTGGATTCTAAAAATGTTTCATGAACGCAATTTTCCCCTTTTTATACTGAACAATTTATTTACCAACCTCTGAATACATTCCTTCCAGTCCCTCCAACTGACGGCGAATGAGGTAGTTGTCGTCGTCTCTCGTCGACGCAAGTTCGTCGTCACTCGTAACTTCCGTGGCTCCGTCGAGAACTGAATTAAGGTCGAGAGCCGCGTCTGTTGACGTCAATTCTTCATCCTCGAAATGTTTTCCGTTGTCGAAAGGCCTCCATTCATTATCTCGATTTCGACTTTGTTCATTGAATCTGTTTGTAGATTTACTCATTCCTTGTTCTCTCCCTGATGAATTGCGGGAATCGTAATATATGACAGAAGACGACACATTTACATATCGCGAGTAACAGCAATTTTAAAGGATTTTAAAACTTTACCTGTGGTTGTTGTGGCATTGGTTGTGGCATTGCGGTCAATCCATTCTCCTTTGGACGATGGTGAAATATGACTCGACCGATGTATATTACTGGAAGCGAAAAGAAATAGTTTTGGGTGAAATCGTTAAATGAAGATCTATCATTACTGATACACGAATGTGGAAGGTAAAAAATGAAATACCTTTGATTTAAATTTTCTACACCCTGAACATGTAGCGATGATTTCTTCGCTCCATTTTGCTCCGTAGTTTGAACGATGTCTGGCTTTTTAGTTTCTCTAGAACTATAAAAAATAAATAAAATATAACGTTGGATTAAATTCTAACAAACAAAATTATTATATAAACATCTTGTAAATGACAGGACGAAATTTAAAATTGCCCTAATTAAATTTGAACCTCATAATAGAAAAGATGAATTTTACTCTACAGAATACAAATGCAAATCATTGTCATGCGAATGAAAAATTCAGAGACCTGAAAGAATTTGACTGTTTCTTTGCCTTCGACGACGACCTGTTAGATATCTTTGGAGATTCCTCCGGCGATAGAGGGGGTAACGGAGGTGTTCTGGACCCATCTGGATACTTTACTCCGTTATGGAAAACTGCTCTGTACGAAGTTTGTTGTCCGTCTGTTTCCGGAATATCTATCCATTCCGACTCATTTCCTATTTTGGTATAGAATAATATTCCATACAGTTTAAAACCGTTTTACTTAATTTAATTTGTCACGCATTAGTTTCGAAAGGTTAGCCATTATTATAACTTAAATATTATTGGAAAATGTGTATCACACTTAATATAATAACGTATATTTAAATCATTGCTGAAAAATTAATAGAACATGCTCAATTATTGAAGACTAAAAATGTTTACCTGATGAATGTCCGTGCAACGTAACCCTATTTGAACTTCCGGATTCTAAGCTTGTATCATGTCCTTTAAATTCTGTGGCACTTCCCCCTCCGGTTCCTCGTCCTGAATCGGAGCCACCGGAAGCTCCACCTTCCCGAGAAGAATGGAAATGAACGTGAGCGCCGTCCTTTGGTTTGAGACTGTTGTGTTCTGGATACGATTGATCGGATGCTAAAGGTCTCGTTAGGTTATCGTCGGAACGATGGAGGCTGGCCCATGACGAGTGCTGTTGAGTTCGTGCTGACGCTGGTGCCACTAAGTGACTACAAGAGCCAGCCCTTTGGGGATAAAATTCCAATTTGTTTTTCCCCCATTTGGAAACCTGGTTACCATAGGAACAGTGTGATGGGAAGCTACCATTGGGATTTCGCATTATTCTATCTGACTGCCTTTCGGAACTCATTAACAAAGAGGGGTCGTACGATTGTCGTGGTGGATCATCTAATTTAGCTTTCAGTGAACCATAAGTCACTATTCGTTCAAAGTTCCTGCTTTCTTGTAAATGATTTTCCCCATTATGAAGTCGTTCAGAATTTAATAGATCACCTTTAGATTCTACTTCTGAATTCTTTGAAAGGTCTTGAGAATTTGTTCCTTTGCTTTCAGTTGAAAGTGAAGCACTGGTGCTCGTAGAATTTAATTTGGGATCATTTTTTGTAAATTTATTCGATAAAATATTTTTAAAATTGGAATATTTTTTACCAGCTCGTTTTAATGATCCCCATTTATCTTCCTTTTTGTTTTCGATATCATCGTTACTTTCGTCAGTCGTACCACTGTTTACTTCGTGATTATTCGAGGTTTGTTTATTTGATTCACCATTCGCGATGGTATAACCATTTGCATAATGGTTACCTCCTCCCGCGATTGTCCCATTTGTTGTTTGAGAATTTGGAGCCTTTCCGGACATATCACTGTACTTAAAATTAGGGTCATTCGGATTCATATTTATATCTTGGTAATGGGGGGAATTTTTTCCTGGATCATAACCCGCGTTTCCCTTCATCACAACGTTATGTTGAGATTGAGGAGGGGAATGATAGTAAGACCGCTCTCGTGAGTTCTGGTTATTGAGGGAGTTGCCATTTACGTAAGTCTTTTTATCAGGACTTTGGATTACCGATGGTGAGGAAAATCTCTGCAATAGATTTAGATTGTATAAATTCACATAGAATAATTATTTCAATTAAGCTTACAATGAAATTTAAATATGGACACTGAATTTGTTATAAAACTCCATTAAAATTTATTTACTAAATGGCAAAATATACATACTACTGAATTAATTGGCAAATGATTCTGCCAGTTAGTCTCCGTTTGTTGATATGGGTGAATGAAGGAGGGTCGGATGAAATTTGGCTGGTGTCCATTTTGAAGAAAAGGTGGGTATTTTGAGGGATCGTAAGGGCGCATTTGGGCGTAGTGATTGGGCGTCATTTCTTTGTGTTGGCTTTGATTGACTATCCCCTGAAGAAAGGAATTAAAATTTTAACATTTAATATAAAAACTATTAATTTACTGAAGGATCGAGAGAACTTCAAAAGAATCCTGTTTACTTCACTATTAAGTCCAAAACGAAAAGCTAAGCATTACACTGGTATGCATATGAAATTTTTTTGTCTGCTGTGAGGGTTTTTTCAATTCATATTATATAATTCGACCATGCTGAATTCGAAAATGACATTGGTTTTCCTCAATCAGGTCAGGTTTTTTCTCTATTGGCCATTTATTATAAGTCCAATTTTATCCCCAAATTTATTGATTTTTTTAGCTTAAACACTGTAGATACGAGTATTATTATAAGAACACTCGTGAAAAATGAAAACATTGTGTGAATAAATACTTTTATTCATACAATGAATATGGAAAAAAGTTTATTGAGGAAGGAATGAAGTTTTTTTGGCTTTCCGTCTGTGTTTTTCTTCGGGCACGTCTCGCTTCAAACACCAGCAATAGTCCGCCAGCATATTGATATCCCAGTTTCCCTGGTACCTCTCTTCCATTATTTTGATATCTTGGTGAAATCGTTCACCCTGTTCCTCACTATAATCCCCGCAATTTTCAGGAAAATAGTCCAAGTAAGACCACAAAAAGTGCATTTTTCTGGACATGCGCGACCCATGAGCTTTGAAAGCTTCCATCAAGTTTTCGACAACGGACTCGTATTCTGGACTTCTACGCTTGCCAAGAAAATCAGTGACAACTGATTTGAATGCCTGCCAGGCATTCTTCTCAGTTGGAGTCATTGCGTTTTCGAACTGAGTATCCTTGATCAAAGTTCGAATTTGAGGACCATCAAAAACCCCAGCATTTAGTTTAGCATCAGATATATGAGGAAATTTACTCTCGAGATATCGGAATGCTGAACCCTCCTTATTCATTGATTTGATGAAATTTTTCATCAAGCCAAGCTTAATATGAAGTGGTGGGAGCAAAATTTTTGTTGGTGGTACAAGGGCACTGAAACGACATTATGCGACCCAGGTTCAAAATTCTCTCTGGATGCCCATTCACGCTGTGCATAGTGCTTCTCATCCGCTCGGCTATCCCATTTGCAGAGGAAACATGGGTATTTCGTGTATCCCCCTTGCATTCCCAATACAAATGCCACAATCTGAAAAAAAATGAAAATATTTAAAGAATTTAGAGAATTTGTTCTATCAGATAAAAAAATCTATGCATTGGACTGTATCACTTCTGTGGGGAAGTTAAGTGTTCTTATACGCTCTCAAATAACCTTTGGAAAAACAACATAGTCAATAGCAATAGTTTACTTATGATATTAGTATTACCTTCAAATCTCCACAGATCCTCCAGTTATGTTGGTCGTATACGAGAGCATCCAGTAAAATTTTCATGTTATCGTAGCTCTCAGTAAGTTGTACGGAATGTGCTACAGGGACTGATGCAACCCTATTCCCAATGTTGAGAAGTACTGCTTTCAAACTTCATTTAGGCGAGTCTATAAATAGCCTCCATTCTGATGCGTTATATGGCAGGCCCAAGGATTCGATTAGCCCCTCAACATTGCAGCAGTACACTAAGGAAGAGGTATTTTCGTGCACTGCAAAAAACTTGCGGAATTCTTCCTCTCGTTTCCTATACCAGGAGAATGTTGTTCCCGGAGCCAGCAAGTTGTCCTCTCGAAGTCGTGAGCCCAAGATCTCGGCAGCTAATTTGGAAAGTCCTAAATCCCTGGTAAGATCATTAAGTTTGGCCTGGTTGAGAGGCCTCGGCTCATTTGAAGCGGTATTTTGAGGTATATACGACTGGGACTGGTCATTGGCATTGGTCATTGATTCATCATCAGAATCATCGAAGTCCAGGGTTTGAGGTGGGTCGGGTATTGGAATTCCAGGACCATGGGGTACAGGTCTCATAGCAGAAGGAATGTCAGGGTATACAACAATGTGTTTATTCTTCTTGTTAACTCCTGAAAATAGAAACACAGAAACATGGATATAAAACTTGCATATGAAATAGAAGCAGCATTCAGACAGTGGCGGCTCGTGAGGGAAGGCTGCGGTCTGTAAGATATGAAATAGGTCGATGGAGTCTGTATATTTTCTTTCTTTTTCATTCATATTGTCCCTTCGGACAATCATTGTATATGTAAATGTAACTTGTATAACAATATGTATGTGTAAATGTATTTTCTATAACAATATGTATATGTAAATGTATGATTACCATTATGGTGAATATTATGCTATATATGGTGAATATTACATTATGGTGAATATTATGTCAAGTTTCATACGAGGATTTCAAAATATTTAAGAAAAATAAATTTATAAGCCCACCTTGGAGGTTTGTCATGCAGAAATAGCAATCTGTCACGTGATCCTTTCCTTCTCTCCAAATCATGGGAATTCCAAAAGGCAAAGATTTCGCTCTGCCTTTGCTCCATCTTCTCAAATTTTCAATGCACGTCTTGCAGCACATATGAGGGGCGAAATTTTTGTCCTGGTCCCCTAGCTTAATTCCAAAGTATGCTATACATTGTCTTCACAAATTTAGTGATTTGGGACTGGTTATTTGGCATGGTAACCGTCCCACATATGTAGCAGAATCTATTGGGATCATTTTTACACGCTCTATTCATTATGAAATATTTTATCTATATGCCTGAAAAGTAAAAAAAGATATTATACAAGTGAAACAAGTGATGATAGATGTTACTGTTCCAATTCCGCTTTGACAAAATCACGAAAAATTCTATTTTACTTATGAGGCCATAGCCGGATAACCTGAGCTGATTGAGAAAAACGGATTGCAGATTCGAAATCAGCAGGAAAAACTCTATAAGAATCACTTACAGAACCCTTGACAGCAAAATTGATGCATACCAGTGTTATACAACAACTGCTACCGGTAATTATACCAAAACTTCATTAAAATTGCATTTTAACCTACCAGAGAAGAGTCTGCAACTAAAGCAGGATTATCAATTCCTTGATTTAAAGACGAATTTGCATCATTAAACATTTTCACAAGTTTTTCATTTCATCTACGATCTACAAACGAAGAGAAAAGTAAAACTTTATTAAAAATCAACAACAACTACAGACACTAAAAACACAAAAGATAATTATCTTCCGCTAAGATTCGCTCATGTTTTCTCGAGGTCAGTATTTTCCTGCAATTTCCTATGATAATGTTTAAGGAATTCAACTTATTTAACGTGACTTTAATAGGAAAATAGTTACCTAATAATGGTCCAAACAGATGAAATTATTACTACTAGTTAAATGCACTAATTGCAGTTATATAAAAAACTTCATTTTGTACAAAATATCATAGCCTTTACGTTGATTGTGTGTGTGTGGTACACACACACACACACACACACACACACACACACGCACCCAGCTTTGATTCCCGGCGAGAGCATGGGGCGCGCAGCTTACCCACCTGTTCATCCTTCGATAAAAATAGTTTGGTAGATAAATGGGCACCCTGGGTGAGCAGTGGTTAAGACGACGGGCTGCTGATCGGGAGGACGTGAGATCAAGTTAAACGAGGACATTGTAATTTCTGACCAACCCGCGACGGGGCGTGGTTCGGATTCCACGTTAAGCTGTAGGTCTAAGCTGAAGCAACAAGCTTGACCTTCATCAGAATGAACAATCGGGCGGAATTTGTATATATTTTTTATATATACAGGGTGTCCCGTAAGTCCGGTCTTATAAGAAAGTTTATTTTAAATTAAATTTACAAAACTAATACATTATAACTAAAACAAATGTTCGAATTCATGTCTTGTTTCAGGACCTTTTTTTTTTGTTGCAGGTAGAATAACACAATGGCTAATATGGAAATGAGTTACACTCCTGTGGAAAAGGCGGCGTAGACATCCAATAAATTTATTATTATTATTTGATTATAAAAGTCAATAAATAATAAATTTATTGGATTAATAAATTCAAAGGAGAAAGGAACACGATTTTAAATATATTGATTCAGTTATTTTATTATTATTTATTAATTTTTATAATCAAATAAAAGATTTTAGGAAAAACAAGTAGTGCCAACTTTTGCCAACCCTCTGTACGCATTAAACAGCAGAGGAGAGAGCAAGAAGCCTCGCATCACTCCGCAGATGGAACTACAACACTCAAACAATACATTGCCCTACCTAACCTTAAAAGATTGGTTGGGTATACCAAAATTTCAATAGATTAAATGTATATATACGAACTTTCCTGAACTCCATCTTTTAAAATAAAATCCTCTGGTTCACTCTATCATATACCTTACATATACCCAACAAACAACTATAAATAGTCGAATTACTCTCAGTGTATTTAAATATAATTTCCTCGAGTATACACAGATGAATTGAGTGGAACCTTTCAAACCCAAACTGATTAGATGTCCATAAATAATCATTTTATCGGCATAACAAAAATTTCTCTAGTGGTTTCGAGAAGCAGGAGTCGACAGCAAGAAGCTTACAATTATTGCTTGATAGACCGTCCTCATATTTATTTTTGACAAGGAGCACACACACACACACACACACACACACACACACACACACACACACACACACACACACATACAGGGCGTCCCAAAAAAATGTACACACACTTTAACAGCTGATAGCTCAATTGATGTTTCTTTCTTTCCAAGTTAAACCCATTAGAATTAATAATGGCAGTCAGACTAAGCTTTGAACAAAGGAAATTCATTCTAAAATGCTACTGGAAGTGTGAAAACGCAGTTGAAGTGCAAAGACAGTTTAGGAGGGAGTTTCAAACAGATCCACCAACGCGACTTACCATCACTCGAATTAGAGATAAGTTTGAAGCCGATGGAACTGTTCAGAATGTCCACAAGAAGCGTTCCGGAAGACCACGGACATCGACAAAACCCACAAAGCAAGAAAGAGTACTGGAAACGTATCACCAAAGTCCAAGAAAATCTGTGCGGCAAGCGAGTCGTGAGGTAGGAATTTCAGAATCGTCTGTCCAACGCATTTTGAAGCGCTGTCAATGGAAAAAGTTACATTCCAAGATTAGTCCATGCTATTAATGAAGATGATGATGATCCGGACCGAAGAGTGGAGTATTGCGAGTGGTACTTGGCACGATGTGGATGTGGATTGGACGAAGGTGTTTCGTAGAATACCCTCCGCGTTCACCAGACCTCACACCACTAGACTTTTTTTTATGGGGATACTTAAAAGACAAAGTCTACGCTATAAAACCTGCAACAGTCGCTGAATTGAGAGCAGTCATTGAACGAGAATGCACACAAATACCAAACGAAATGTTTCGTGATGTTTGCGATTCCATTGCTTCGCGTTATCAGCAGTGCCTGGACCAGAACGGACGTCAGTTTGAAAACAGGCGTTGACAAAACAATTAAATAATGTCTGTAGATTCTATTACATTTTGAAAATGAAATGTATTTTAATAAACACTGCCTTTATAAGTATTTAAAGTGTGTATACATTTTTTGGGACGCCCTGTAATATATATATATATATATATATATATAATATATATATATATATATATATATATATATATATATATATATATATCCTTTGACAAGGATATACTGCATATATTTTTTTGACAAGATATATATATCCTCATAAACTCTGTAGGAGTGTAACTATGAACAAGCATGGCTGAGAAAAGCAGAGATATGCAGGTACCCCAGGTCATTGGCATATTTCAAGTGCCCATTCGACGGGTCACTTACCCCCGAGACAAATCTAGCCTTACATACATACATACATACATACATATATATATATATATATATATATATATATATATATATATATATATATACAGGGTGTTTCAGGTCGACCCCATATATATTCACCTGCAATAAAAAAAACACTTCATATTAGTTACGGAATTACTATGACAAATTTCAAATACCAAATACAAACTACAAACTCCGCTAATTTCCATGTTTCTAGGGTCGACCTGAAACATATATATATATATATATATATATATATATATATATATATATATATATATATGGGATGAATTTCAATTAAATAAATGATGCATTTTTGTGAGGGTTCGCCATTGGCCCTCCTTCCTGCCTAGAAAAAAAAATGAAAAATGAAAAGCGATTCCAAGGCCTTTTGTGTATTCAACAGTACACCTCGTCAGAGAATAGTGTGTGTGTGTGTGTGTGTGTTGTGTGTGTGTGTGTGTGTGTGTGTTCGCAGTTTCACAAAATGTGAAAAATTGAACTTGCAACCTTTGAAGCGAAATTGAACACTGAATTCTGATTGAACGAAAAACTATAGAGTAACTACAAAATTTCTTCCTCTGTAAAAAGAACTAAAAACCTTGAAACCTTTTAAAAAAGTTTTTTCCAATTTAAACTCTTATTTTTATTAAGATAAATTTAACCGTAAAGATAAATTGTTAAAAAAAAAAGGCAATAAGATAATAATCAAAATGTCTGAAAACGTTCGGTGGCACATCTCAGATTCTTTTTAGGGTTAACAAAATTTGCCACCGAGTTCAAAATAAAAAATATAGAAAAAAGAATACACGCAAACCAATATATATTTTAAACAACCAACTAAATATTAAATTTAATTTTTTCACTTACTTTAATCTGTCAATTTTTTTATTTTAAATGACGAATTCTCAGAAAGATACATGAAAATTGGCTACAAGATACTTACCGGAAATTTTGTTGAATGAGTAACGAATTGTCCCTGCTCTGTGACTAGAATGTGAGGATAATTACCGTGTCCATTATGTAGTGCATGCGCGGGATCTGCTAAATATGAAGATTATTATAAATATGTTCATTCGTGTATTTTTCACTCTTTTTCCATATTCTATTGCACTTATTAGATATTCACTATCCATCTATCTAAAGAAAATTCTCTCTCTCTCTCTCTCTCTCTCTCTCTCATATATATACAGGGTGGCGCAAAAGTCGCTCATCATAGGAATTTTCAGTGTTGATTATACTATATTATTTTTTCTTTCTTTTAGGTAGGGGATGGCTGCGAAATTAACAATAGACGAGAGGGTGAGCTTGGTTTTAATGCATGGAATACCAAGTACTACAAATCGATGAATCGGTACAGAATTTAAATTCTTTACAGATTCAGGGCCGTCCTGCCAGACTAACGTCCGATCAAAGTGTTTGAATCGGAACAAAATGGACTAAACTTACCATACACGTCAGCATTCCTAAAATATACTTAAAATGAATTTATTTTAAGAATTTCATCACATTCTACATTCTTTACTGTACCATTTCCTTCCAGTTGTTGTTGCTGTTGTTGATGAGCAGCAAAATTCTGACTTCCAGCGAAGGGTTTCGGTGGAGGGACAGGCTTGTAAGTACCACCAGAGCCATTTACTGTGAAGAGGAAATGTCTAGTTAGATATCGCATCTAACTTTAATTTCCCTTAACAAACTCGCGTAACGATGTCACAAAAAAGAACATTGTGTGTGTATATATATATATAAAATAAGCCACAATAATTTAACACGGTACATTCCTTTATTTCTAGGTATTAAGCGGAAACATTATAAATTCTCCTTTGAACAATTCGGTTGATTTAATTAGCCCAGTATTTCAGTAGTTTTTCATTAATAAAAAAATATATAAAGTAAATTTCGAATCGAATATGGTAAAAATCTTTAAATAAGATTCTACAATTACATAAATTAATAATTAATAATAATTCCAAATAGAATCGATATATTATAACGAAGATTAGTACAAAATATATAATGGGTATACAGAAAATAATTAATAGTTTTGGCAAGAGAAAAATTGAAGCAGCTGGGTGTACACACACACACACACGAGTACATGATTGAATATGCGAATTTTGCTGCAAGCTAATAATAATAACAAAAATAACTTTCATTTTCAGAGTACGAAAGATGTAAAAACATTAAAATAAATCTTCAAATGTGAATTAAAAATGCTCTAACTTTTAACTACTAAGTTTTTGCTTTACTCGTACAAAGTCTTAAAATAGTATTGCAACAAGGAAAGTTTTCCACATTTCTCGTGATGCATATCGCCGGCCGGCTGTTTACATCATCCAGAAGAGTTTATGATATCCCAGACGAAGGTTTTAACAGAGATTTGTTTATTTTTTGAGTCGATAATTGTTAATGTACACGAATTACGCGATCTTTTGACCCTCAAGGCAAGAATGTCCTTGTAGATTTGCATACACAGCGGATAACTTCACGTTCATGACATTTGGGATGCATAGGAATTACATTTTTCTCTCGCTTTTAATTATCTATTTCATAATCTTATGTAGTACTTCCCAGTGATTTTAGCAGTTTTTTTATTTTATTTTTTTTATTGATTTTATTATACATATATATATTATATATATATATATACACAAATTTCTATTTTATCTTGTTCATAATTCATATGTGGACAATACATACAAACATCGTACAATAAATTTTATATATATATATATATATAAAAAATAAACATTAAGAATATGTTTAATTTTAAAACTTTAAATAAAAACAAGAGCAGTATTGAAAATAAATTTCATGTACTGACGTACCTCCCCCCCCCCCTGACCCCACCTCCCGGTAACACCACCACCTCTCTCGGTCACGAAAACGAGATACAATCCACTAATTTTATACAAGTTGTGAGCAAAAATGAAAGGTTCGTATTTTCGAAGCTTGATTGGACCAATTTCGGACAACAAAGATTAATTTGATTAATTTCGAAACTCATTTGAAGAGTAAATTCTTTTCAGACTCGATTAGAAACTCGGGATCACTCACTGCATTACTTTCTAATGAAGGTGGGTGGGAATCTTCGATTAATAAAGCCTTTGCGCTTCCGCTTCAGAAAAGTGTTGCAATCAGTTTTTTTAGTCATTATTCGCCCACATTCTTTCAACATGAAATTTATCTTTTTAAATAAATATCTTAAAATATATTTTCCAATAATTACAGGTTTTTGTAATCAGGGATGACACCGGTATTTTTATTATGTATAATATAAAAATAAATTGAGTTACAGATATGTACTGTATGTTCAAAAGGAAATTCTTAACGACGTATGTATAGAAATTAGTAATTACAATGACTTTTGAGCAGTTGAACGAACACGAGTATTCTTCTTTGCAAATAAAATGGAAAAAGAGCCTAAAAATTGGGCTGTTCTTTATACATAGTCTTCCATCTCCCATTCTACTTCTCAGAAGGTAGTTAGATAATGAGAAGGGTTACGTTGTAGTGTAGCCAATGTCATAACACCGCTTCTCGTTGATCAGCGAAGTTAGGCGATATTGGGTCGGGAATAGTTGGATGGGAGACCGTCCTCCGTGTCCAGACTATGTAGCGACCCGTGGTTGGGATCCCACGTAAAGCTTTAGTAGGTCCCCATCGTCATACGACTTTTTAAGATGTTGCGAACGTGGTTAAACAACCCCGGTTAAACAACCCCCATCATTAATTACATTTCGATAATAAGAATGAGCCAAATAACAAAACTTTGTGTATATATTCTCACTGGTTTAGTTTAAATTGATACATAATTATTAGGTAAAGGAAGAGGAATGGATATTTTAGTAGGCATAACCTACTTACAAAAACCATTTTCAGTAAATATACGAGGGTCGGTACAAAAGTAATGATTTATTTTTCAGTTTATATATACACACAATATGTATATATATATATATATATATATATATACACACACACTGTATGCGCCTCGGTGTAGTAGTTAGCGTCGCTGACTACGAATCCATCGGCCTCGGGATCGAGACGCGGTGACGGCAGGCGGCACGCAGCAAAACCCAGCTGTTCATCCTTTCACACAATAAAAAAAAATTGGTTCGTAGATAAATGGGTACCCTGGTAGCCTAGTGGTTAAGACGTTGGGCTGCTGGTGGGGCGTGGTTCGGATTCCACATTAAACTGTAGGTCTAAGGTGGAGTGACAAGCTTGACCTTCGCCAGAATGAACAATTCGGGCGGAAGCAATCCAAGGTTAACCAAGATATATATATATACTGTATATATTTTTTTTATTTTATATTTGCTATGTATGTATGTATTATGTATGTATGTATGAATATTTCCCTGTAATTTTCATTGGAATTATATTTAGTGAGAAATAAAATAAGAGCCATTACTTTCGTGGCGCCCCTCGTATGTCTAAGAAATGAACATCAAATACTAGCCATGATATAAATTGTAGCAAAATGAACTACTGCGTGTAAAATAATTATAAATTATTATTTGGCGAAATATTTACGTTAAATTATTGAAAAATTAAAATATAATGAAATAATGATTATTTGAGAGAGAGAGAGAGAGAGAACCTGTCACGACTGACAACGTGAGTCGTCACGACCCAAGTCGTCAGTCGCAAGACGATCCTGTGTGCGATCAGCCTAAAAAGCCAAAACTTCAGTACCTGTTATCATGCAATCATGAGTCATCCTCGGAAGTTCACTGTCAATTTTCTCAGGTAATTATTAAATTTCTAATTGCAACCTCACCCATTAGCTCTATTTTAGACTTTAAAAATAAACATTATTTGAATGAGTAACTTTTTCAATCTTTTTCAATCCCTAAGTGTAGTATATTCTATAGAAGACAGTTAAGGCATGGTTGGGATTAAAGTACCAAAAATGTGGTACTGTAATTAGCGAAGCAAAATATAGTACAAAGCCAAAGTACAGTCAGACCTTTATAATTCGGTATTGTAGAATTCAGAATGTGCTTTACTTCGACTTTTTTGAGAGATAAGTAAAATATTTTTAATTCGGGGTCGGTGCCAAATTAATAGTTATAATGTTTCAGACCAACAAAGACATTAGGATCCACTCATGGCTGGTCTACCTAACTGTGTTCGTAATCGTGTATTGTGCGTGTTCTCCGTGGTGGCGGAGGGGACCTACAATTTTATGTGGGTTCCGAACAACAAAGCCTTAATCTATCAACATATGCGTCTAATCGATTTTTAAACATGTTTATAGACGTGCTACTAATTACTTCTACCGGCAAACTATTCCACCTATTTACTATTCTATGCGTAAAAAGTTTTTGCCAACTGTTGTCTCGAACCTTCTACTTGTCAACTTACACCCGTTATTTGTAGTCCTATTATATTGAGATATTTCGAAAAAGCTATCTCTATCTACGTTATCGAACCCATTCATAATTTTGAAAACCTGGATTAGATCACCCCTTAGCCACCTAGTCTCGAGTGTAGTCAATTTTAACTCCTTAATAAGCCTATCCTCGTACGACTTCGACCTAAGCGACGGAATCATCTTAGTTGTGTTGACACGCATACTGTATACATGAACAGTAGTATAATTATGTACTGTACTGTATTAACGATCCAATGTACCCCCCCCCCCCCTTCAAAGCCACTGCTGACCTCTGTATAAAACTTCCCCTGAATGATGCCCTTTTAAGGCGAGTACACTTTTTGGATTTGTTTTATATTTATCGCCACTGTTAAAATTTACTGCTCATAATTCGGCAAGACTAGACCCCTACTGCGCCGAATTATAGAGGTTTTATCGTATGCACCAAAAAGGTAAGATTCAATCAATAAAGATTATATTAATTTTATAATAAAAAATAACTTAGTTTTTTCAAATAAGATTATATATATATATATATTAAATATATATATATATATATATATATAAAATTTAGATACATAAAACGTGAACTGTGACGTTCAAAATTTCATATTTTTGAGCAAACGGTATATTGTAAGAAACGAAGACAATAACGTTCTTTCAAAAAACAATGAATCGGAAAGAAAAAAAAAAAAAGAAAAACGAGATTTCTTAAATTTGTAAGTGTATGTAAACTCGTTTTGGTTTGAGGTCATTGTATCTTTTCTTTCACAAATGTATTGCTTTTGCTATTCTGTTATATTTTGTATTTAGAAAGAAAGTGCCACAGGAAACCCGTTTTTTTTTAACATGGCTTCAAACAAAAGCAAATTAACATACATACACACATACATATATATATATATTTAATATAATCAGTACGTACGAATTTGTATTCCACAGCGAAATGGAAAGATATGAAGGAGAGATGAAGTAAAGACAAAAGAGGAATGTTTCTATTCTCAAGTGAAGGCGACGGTCAACGAATATATTATTAATAATAATAACGTTGCAGTGATAATATCTCTTAATAATTGAAATAATTGGGAAGATGAGCAATAGACAATATACGATACAATCCAGTCTATTGTTCTATTTTTTACATTTATACCGAAAATGGTTCCAATTTGAACACGAGCGAGTGAAAGGGACAAGTGTTTTTATTGTGACCCCTGGTATGGGGCAATCGTGGTCTGCATATAACGGCACAAACAGACGAATAAAGGCCAACAAAGTAGAATTTTTAAGTATATACTATATATATATATCGATGCATTCATATTATTGCAAAAAAAGACCGCGATGTTATAAAATAAAAAAAATATTTATGATACGCGTAAAAATTATAAAAGATCTTATATTAATTAAGTAGGCCCTAAACCGTGTTTCTCAACCTTTTTTTCCTGCTTGCGAGGATACTTAATCCGTTCAGTGAAAGGGCGGTAGAGTCTGCCGAACTTGCGGGAAACCTACGCAATAAATTGAATCAACTTTCTTCTTCCAAGATCCTAAGCAGTTATTATTCCCATTAGAAAACTTTAATTCCATTTGCAACCTCATACTTACGCGAATTGGGCTTCTCATCACTGATTCCAATTAAAACAAAACAATGAAACTGACTATCAGTGAGTGTACTCTGTGTTCAGTTTATTCAGCCGAATGCAAGGAAATTAAGAAAAGCAGAGCAGGCACAAAGTATCTCTCATCGAAAGTCTTGGACTAATAGTTTTATGTAGAGATTACGACTAACGGGAAATAATTTTAACTATAAACTGTAACATTAGAGTTTTTCAATTAAAGAGAAACAGTTTCTCTCTGATTTTATATATTTCTATAATTTTCGCTACAAAAATAAATTTCAATTTTCCATATAAGCTGATTTTTTTTTGTTTGTTTTCCTAAGTACAGGGACCCCCCCCCCCTCTACCTAAGCATCTCCTGCAACACACAGGTTGAAAAACAAAGCCCGTGAGGATATGTAATACAGTACTTTCAGTTCATTTTTAATAGTTAGTAGTCAGGGACAGGAAAGTATGCCATATTCAAAATCTCAAGCATACGTTGATAGGCTATATTAAAGTGCTTATTGACATAGTTAATAAATGATTGTAGTGAAATCAATTGTACATTAAAGTGTACACACACACACACACACACACACTGCAAGAGTAATTACTGTACTCAGCATTTTAGTATTAGCAAAGTACCAATTCGTTATTCAACAATAAGAATTAATATGATCTTAAGAGATGTCAAAATAAGGTTTTTTTACATTTTTTACTCGCTTTTAGGTTTAGATTTTAAATAAAATTGCTTTTAACCAACATTTAGAAAAAGACCCCGTAAACAACACGTCGTATCACTAATATATACAGTACGGGTGCGGCAAAAGTAACGCCCTTTTAATAATTGTATCTTTATAGTTTTATACAGTATAACCAACCACAAAATTAATTAAATTCCAGTTATTTTTTAGTTTTTACTGAGAAAGTACTTATTATTTTTCTTAAAATGCTGTATTTTTCTTAAAAACCTTATTATTTCTCTTAAAATGCTGTAATTGATTTATTTCTTCAATAAGAGAGAATAAACTAAAAAGGGCGTTACTTTTGCCGCACCCATATATATATGTATATATGTAGGTCGAGTGTGTGATAATTCACAGATTTAGTGGGGTACTTTGTTTTTGTGAAGTGACACTTCTGTTACCTCGGAACTTTAAAAAATTATAAAAATCTAGGAACATTTTTATGGTCGGAAAAAAGTTATGTTGGTCCTGGTTAGGTTAGGTTACGCTATGTTAGATTAGTTAAGTTTTAGTTAGGTTAGATTAGCGAGTTCCTTACTATTTAATGACTTAACAGAAACCACTATTCGAACCCTTAATTGCATTCGAAACATTTACCACGCCCTTCCCCGTTCGATGGCACAAAGGTCAGGTTAGGTTACGTTAAATTAGATTTGGTTAATTTCTAGATATATGGATTAAAAAAAGTCGGTACCTCACTTATGCGAAGATGCTACATGAGAGAGAGAGAGAGAGAGAGAGAGAGAGAGAGAGAGAGAGAGAGAGAGACTTGCCAAAAAATTCCCATTGATAGCAACATGAAAGAAATTAGAAAATAAGAAGAGTAAAAAAAAAAAGAAGAGTTTTTGTATGCAAATAACAGAAGAGAAAGGTATTTCATACTAACATTTTATACTCTTCAGTTCATTTTAGTGAAGAAGTTTTCCTAATTCATGTTTTTTAAAGTTTTCAAAGAAGATTTGTACCTTCACTGAATGCAACAAACTTTAACATACGCAAATACAAAAGGATTAAGTCATTAAAAAAAAAAGATTTTAAAAATAGGAAAAAGTATTGAAAACCAATAATTACATCTCAGGATTTGGAATTGAAAGTTAAATTTTTTTCTTTCGTGTGTGGATACTATATGTTCATTACCTCATAAAACAGCGTTTACAAATTTCTTGTTTTGTAAAAGGGCCAAAATTCCTTTCTGGGATGAGTGATGGCGCATGGGAAAAGTTTTCAAATAGTCCTTTAACCTTTATAATACAGATGTTTAGAATGGTTGGTTGGTATAAACGAAACTGTACATTTTCTCTAGGCTGCGAGAAACTAGGTTCTTGGCCTTGTGTCCATTGAGGTTAGGCCATATATTTTCTTTTATAAAGTTTTAATTAATTAGAACCTCGTGAAAAATGTTAATTTACTTCATGAACAGTTAACGTGTTGTGGTTAAATTTTCTTTGCCAAACTCTCTATTAACTTCAGTGAAAAAGATTGCCCGTCTTTTCGACGCAAAACCATAATTAAGAGTAAAATCTTTATCTAAATCAAAATATAATTTTTCCCCCAAGAAAACTGTTCTGAGTGAACACGAAGCATATCATTTCCCCAATTTCTAATTTTCCACGTATACATAACTGTTTCAAAGACTTTTCTTTAGAGATTAACCGTCTTTGGTTTTGATTTGAGAGAGTTCCAGTCTTCCGCTATGAAAAATGTGTCCAAAAATGTTCTCTTTCGCGCGCGGATTCGTTGTTGTTACGGCTACCAATTTATCTTCTATAATGAAGAAAAACAACGCGTGAATTTGGAAAACCACAAAACGGGTCTTGTTGTAGAGTCTTGGTGACGATTCATTGACCACTGGGAAGTTACGTACGTGAGCAGTAGAACGATTATTCTTGTTTTATTTTCTATTGCAGTTCATTATATTCGACGCATGTACAAATGAAAAATGTACGCTGTTAAAAGCTGGAAGTTCGACAATGAAATGTCATAGATTTATTACGCTTCATACATGCTTATCATAATGTCATGATTATTTACACAAAAATTACACTGTTTGAAACTCCTTTCAATCATAAGTGGAAAATATATCATAATAATATATATCGAACGACGTCCTAACAGGCCTGGATTAAGGTAGTATACATTAGAAGCAATTACGACATACGGTATGATTTTGTAAAGATTATTTATATGATTTAGTAAAATAATAGGAATGAAGCCTAAAGAAACGAATGGAAATTAAAATTTCTAAAATTGTATAACTTTATACGACTTTGACAAACGCACTTTCAGATATTTACGACAAATTCGCAAATCCTTCAAAATGTCTCGTTGAGTGACACCAAAATAGACTCGGGCGAAAGAGAATCATAAATCAGGGAGAAATTCGTTCGTTATTCAGACGTAAACACATGGTCAAATGGTAAGGTTTCAAAATCCAAACCTCATTTATAAGGAGGATAGCGAAAGATAACGGTTCTCCAATTAACATTCAAGCAGAACCGCGACACTAAGCGGTCGATTAACTCAAATGAAACTAAAAAATTATCGTTAAAGGTACGTCACACTGAGTCAATGCAGGATGCGTGACACTGCATACACATCATGTTACGTCCTTGCGCATGCCATATTATGTCTATTTTATACTTTCTTTCCAACTGGATGTACGAACGACGTTTGTTGCTTAAAAAAAATAGACTCGAGGAAAAAACCAAAACCTTAAGGAAAAAAACAGTTTTTTACAGTGAAATGATTGAAGGTTTTGTAAAAATAATTACCAATATGGTTTTGAATCAATTAGTAACAATTAAATAAAAAAATATTTAAAAAAATTTATATATATATATATATATTCGATACTTCTTCAAACATATAACACAGAGACCGAATTAATAATAACTACGTGACTTTCATTTTTAAAAAATTATTTCAAAAGAAAGTTGAACACCTGTTTCGTTAAAATATTTTTGACCAGTACAGAAAAAAAAAAAAAATACCGAGTACATTAATTTACAATGACCTATACATTAAATTTTATTTATACTAAGGCCGGCCGCACACAGGATCGACCCAAGTCGTCAGTTGCAAGACGATCCTGCATGCGGCCGGCCTAGGTCCTAAATCATTTTCCTTAACACAAAAGTCTCCCGAAATGTGAGCACACATTATTTCTTTATCTCAATAACCTACATAATCTGCCGGAAAAACATACGAATTAGCATAGGAATAAATATGTCAGAATTTCTGACAGGAATATGGCAAGCAACCGTTCAATTATTGCTACAAACAGAGAATATAAAAAAACAAAAAAATTATTTATCTAAATCGAAAATCATATACACCAAATATATGTGTGTGTGTGTGTGTGATAAATAATGGCAATGGCAAAGAATATGAAAAAACCTTTAGAATGTAATTCTGTTCCCGCTAATTACGACCTCTCATGATCGATATGAAAGGAAATGGAAGCAGGTACCAAATGATCATAAAAATAATAATAGTAATAAGCTATTTCAAAAAGTATGAAACCTACTGTAAAAAAATTATACATGTGTGTGTGTGTGTGTGTGTGTGTGTGTGTGTGTGTGTGTGTGTGTGTGTGTGTGTGTGTGTGACCATTTCAAGTAAGGATTTTTATTCCAGGTTTGATTACTGCGCTTTATTTCATTTCATTTTTACTTTCAAAGATTTTAGCTGAAATTACTTTGATTCCTTTATATTTATTTACAAATAAATGTGTATGTGTGTGTATAGAGAGAGAGAGAGAGTTACAAGGAGTTACAAGGAAAAGAAGTACCTCAAAAGGCCTTGCGGCCCATACCGAGGAGGTACCAATGGCAACGGATGCCACGGAAAATTTTCTACATACTCAAATAGTGTGCAAAATTTGGTCTAACCTTTTCTTGAACTGATCCACAGAGGAACTGTTCACAACTTCCGAAGATAACCTGTTCCATGTGTCACAGATCTTATACGTAAAGTAATTCCCACACACACTAGTCCTAAACCGTTTCAAATCCAACTTCCAACCATTGTTGCGAGTTGGGTTATCATTTAAACTAAACATACTTCTAAAATCGACATCGTTGAACCCGCGTAAGAGCTTGAAAACCTCGATCAGTTGACCGCGCAGCCTCCGAGTTTCAAGCGAAAACAAGTTCAGGGCGCGTAACCGTCGATTGTAGCCCATATGCCTAACGGAAGGGATTAACTTTGTGGCCCTCGCCTGCACTCGCTCCAGCCTCTCAATATCTTTCCTGAGGGTGGGCGACCAGAACTGCACAGCATACTCCAGGTGCGGCCGAACAAGGGAATTGTACAGTGAGAGCACAATCTCCTTGTTCCGAAACTGAAATTGCCTCCTGATATAACCCAATAGTTTCTGGGCTTTCTTTTCCACCTCTACACACTGTTTCGTAAACTTAAGGTCGCTGCTAATTAGCACACCCAAGTCCTTTTCTAAATCAGTCACCTCGATATTACTACCCAACATCGAGTAGTCCGACTTGGGATTGGCGTAGCCAATGTGCATCACTTTGCATTTACCCAAGTTAAACGGCATTTGCCATTTTTCGGACCACTCTCCTATCCTACCTAGGTCCGCACGCAGTTCCTCGATCGCTTCGGGCGTCCCAACATTGGCCCCAAGCTTGGTGTCATCAGCGAATTTGGCGATCCGACTGACGATGCCACCGTCGATATCATTTATGTAAATGATAAACAACAGTGGCCCCAAAACGGAACCCTGAGGAACCCCACTAGTGACCGAGGCCCAACCCGAACTAGCCCCTTTAATTACCACCCTCTGCCGCCTATTCCTCAGCCAGTTTTCAATCCACCTACCTATTTCCCCACCGATACCCAGCGCGCGCACTTTCGCCATTAGCCGGCGGTGAGGTACCTTATCAAAGGCTTTCTGAAAGTCGAGATAAAGTATATCAATCGCCCTACTCTTATCGTACTCACTCAACATGACGTGGAAAAACTCGAGCAAGTTGGTGAGACACGACCTATGCCGTCTAAACCCATGTTGGGAGTCCCCAAGCAGCTTGTAGGAATCCAATGGTCAACGATCCTATCAGCTATTATCCTTCTAATAATTTACCTACAACTGAAGTGAGACTAATGGACGATAGTTCCCTGGACTTTCGTGATCCCCTTTCTTAAAGATAGGGGTCACGTTGGCTTCCCTCCAGTCACCAGGCACCTGGCCCATCTCCAACGATTTGTTGAAGACTGTAGCCAGGTGGGGAGCCACCTGGTCGCGCACTTCTCGCAACACTCTGGGGAGAAACTGGTCTGGCCCAGGAGCCTTAAACGCGCTCAGTTTGTCTATTCTATGAGCAACGACTGTCGCGGTACATCTAACACTATCCAGGCCAGCACCTTCGTGCCTCACGCCTGGCTCGGGGATGACGCGGGTATCCTCCCTGGTGAACACTCCCGCAAAGTACTCATTAAGCACATTAGCGATGTCCGCGTCGGAGGTCCGCAGAACGCCGCTTCCGTCCTTTAACGGACCTATCATGCTTCTAATGGGCTTTCTACTATTAACATAACTGAAGAACTCCTTAGGGTTCCCCTTGCAGAGGCTTGCCACCCGTAGTTCTTCGTTACGTTTCGCTAGCCTAACCTTCGCCTTCACTTCCCTACACAGGCGGACATACGCTTCAGTGTTCTCGTGGGAACGATTGGCCTTCGCCCTCCTATACGCTACTTTCCTATTTCGGATAGCCGAAGCGATGTCACGATTGAACCACTTAGGCTGCGTTGAAGCAGGGGTGACCGGTTTTGAGGGTATGGCAGCAGACTGCAGCACCATAAACTCGTCCCGGAATGCACTCCACACTCCCTCAACATCGCCGCCAACCTCTAACCCCATCTCTCCTACGCTATCCCTGAGGCTAACAAAGTTCGCCCGCCGGAGATCGAGCTTACTGCCTCTCGAGTTACTACGCTTCACCCGAGGGACGCACACACGGAACCTAATAAGACCGTGATCACTCCCGCCCAATGATTCGTCAACGGTGAGGCCAGTGACGAGGTTGTCTTCGGTCGTGAATACTAAGTCTAGAACGCTTTCGCCTCGTGTAGGCTCGTTGACCCACTGAGTGAGGAAGTTCTCATCAGCAAAGTCAACTAGCCTCCTCCCTTCAGCATCGGCAGTCCTGTTTTCCCACTTTATGCCGCGACAGTTGAAGTCTCCTAAAACTACACACACCCTATCCCCTAGCAGGCTACTGAGTTCGGTGTACAGGGCTGTATCCTCCTCGAGGAGGAGATGCGGAGGTCTGTACACCAAGATTAACCTATAGTTCGTCCCTCCCACGTTCAGATCGACGCCAAGCAGCTCCCGTTCCGACCGGAACTGGCAGTCAACCGGACTCAACGTGTCTCTGACGTATATTAGTACCCCACCCCCCTCCCCACGGGTGCGGTCTTTGCGAAACATTCTATACCCGGGAATTTCGAACTCCCCAACGTAGTCCCTACGATCAGTATGAATCCAGGACTCGGTGATAGCAACGATATCCTGGTATTCTGATGCTAAGAGCGCCCGTAGCTCGCCAAACTTGTTCCTGATCGACCTAGCATTAAAAAGCATTGCACGGAGGGAGCCTCCCTATTCTGACCGCCCCCTAGCACGACCCGTTTCCCGAACAGCCAGGGCTGTCGGGAGTTGAAGAGCCCCTCACTATCGAGGGGACAATCTCCGCAGGAGCTTGAGCCCCCTCCAACGTGGAAGGAGAGTCACTACTGCTGTTGGAGGGGGACTAACTGCTGGGGGAGGGGGACTACTGCTGAGGGGGACTACTGCTGGGGGAGGGGGACTAACTGCTGGGGGAGGGGGACTAACTGCTGGGGGAGTAGGTTTAACTGTTTGGGGAGCAGGATCAATTGCTGGTTTGGGGGGTCTTAGTTTAAAGAGATTATACAAATTAATGTTCAGTAAATCACCATACTTCTTTTTCCCCTTCTGGTTAAAATGTATCCCGTCCGAACCAAAGTATTCCCCATTTCCGTAGAATGTAGGCCAAAAATCGACAAACTTTAGGCCTTTTTCATCACACATGCGTTTAACTCTTTTATTTATGCTAATGGCTTTACTTAGAGTATAGTCACTAGCACGCATTCGAGGGAGAATTCCTACGACCATACCCATGTCTGTCCTATCCCTAACCTTGTCAGTTAGGTTCTTAAATTCTTTATAATGGGCTCTGTCTGCCCTCCTGTCCCTCCCATAAAAACGTCATTGCCACCAACATGGACAATGATAGGGCAACTCTTATTCTTGATATTAATTTTGCCTAATTCCCTATTAATTATCTGGCTTGTGGCACCCGGAAAACATCGGAGCTTTCTCTTGGTCGCCCGTCTTGCTCCGAAAAAGTCCCCTTGATTCCTTACCATAGAATCCCCAATTAAAAAGGTTTCATCCTCCTCATCAGCAAGTAAGTGAAACTTATTTTTGATGGTAATGGGTTCCAAATCCTTATGTTTTGGTTTTGGTTTGGAGGGTCTTTTATTTTTGACCAATTTGAATTCTTGGTCCTCCGTTTATTTTCCGGAATAGTCACCGTGTTTTCCAAGCGTGCCACGCTTTGCTCTAGATGCTTAATTTTACAGTTTAAATCTGCTTGTGTGTTTTTAGTTTGATCTTGTCTACTGGGATGGATTTCCAGTGCTACGAGCCTAGCTTCAAGCTTTTTTACTAATTCCTTTAGCTCTTTCACTTCCTTTTCGTGGTTGTCTCTAAGTTTACAAAACAAACATATACTAAGGGATGTGATATCGCTGATACTACCTTCTGGGAAGTCAACGCACCAATGATTAACTTTACATTTAAAGCATTCTGCTTTCAATTTAGCTGGCCCTGTCATATTTTTTTTTTTTTTTTTGATACGTTAATTTAAATAAATAATACAATATGTTCCTTTTAATTAATACGATACGTTACTTTTAAATAATACAATATGCTACTTTAATTAATATAACGAATGGTGAGAGGGGTAATGGTGAGTTCGGAAGTAAACACGTGTTACAGACCGGAAACTGAGTTGAATACAGAATTGAATGGAACCTGTGGGTTGCCGTTAGTAACAATGCAGTCTGATATTAATTTAAATAATAATAAATGCTATTTTAATTAGTATATTGGTTAGTGAGGGAGGATTGGTGAATGCCGAAATACGAAATAATTAGTATATTGGTTAGTGAGGGAGGATTGGTGAATGCCGAAATACGAAATAAACACGCGCAGACGAGTGGCACGTGTTTCAGACCGGAAATGGAATTGAATACGGAACTGAATGGGATCTGTAGGGAGCCGTTTATAACAATGCAGAATGATGTTACTTTAAATAATATAATATGTTATTTTAATTTATACAACGGATCGTGGGAGAGAAGTAGTGAATGCGGGAGATGGACCTGCGAGAGCACGTGTTACAGACCGGAAATGGACCTGCGAGAGCACGTGTAAGACCGGAAACGGAAATAGACTCGAACATACAAATCTTACTATGTAACTCGTCTGAAAATGCAATCTGTAACTACCGTCTAAAACAATGCAAACTTATTTCATTAACTTTCCCAGAGAAATTCAGCCGAAAAAACAGAATTTAAACAATATGGAATTATGTTCGTTAACCGGAAAAGGAATAAATTAATTAATTAATAATAAATTGTCTAATTATTAAGCAATAGTGCTTGCCCTAATCTCAATAATAAAGTAAATAAATATTAACTTATCTAACAAATATACACTCAAACTTTGTCACTTAGTCACTATTAAAAAAAAGATACTGGAGAGAGAGAGAGAGAGTTACAAGGAGTTACAAGGAAAAGAAGTACCTCAAAAGGCCTTGCGGCCCATACCGAGGAGGTACCAATGGCAACGGGTGCCAGGGAAAAGTTTATTTTTCTTTCAACTATCCTAGCAGTAGTAGAAAACTGGATAGAAAAGTAGAAGGCTCTCTCCCCACCCTCCGCTCCCTCCCTGCCAGAGGCAGGTACGGAAAAAGGTTGAAGAAAATACCTTGACCCTGGAAAAGTAGCCAAGGAAATTTTACAGGAAAGTGGAGAATATATAAATAGCTCTATATTTAGTTTGCTCACATGAGAGTATTCAGTACTTTGTCTAGCCTATTTTTAAACACATTTACACTTTGACTGGAAACAACCTCTGAGGGAAGTTGGTTCCAGATATTAACTATTTTATAGGAAAAGAAATTTCCGCAGACTGAGAGAGAGAGAGAGAGAGAGAGAGAGAGAGAGAGAGAGAGAGAGAGAGAGAGAGAGAGATTTCATTATAAAAGCCAATAAATAATTCAATTAATTTGTTATTATAAACTAACTTTTTTAATCAATAACAAAAACTTGGGGGGGGGGAAACCGAAAGGTGTCTATTTACTTTTGTCAACCCTCTGTATGCTCACAATAGTTTCACCAGAGCCTAAGTACGTAATAAGCGAGGTTAAATAAAATATATTAAATATATAATTCTTCCTGCTTTGAACGCATAAACAAAGTCACACGCATACGCTTCACTTTGCTTACCATTAATACACAATATAGCCTATAGATACTGATATATCCAGCTACAAATCACATTAAGAATCCGTCCTATGACCTTTGGTATTACAAAGGAGTTTAAACTAAAAAAAAACCTACATATAAAAGGTGGATCCTGAAGAGCAAGTAAATTAATCGTTCAAAGTTTTCCGTACAAAATGCAAAATGTGAATTTGGGCAACATTTCTCACTAGTCTTGTTTATAATAAAGGATTAACAACCGACTTTTGTTTTGTGCACCTTATTAATTAATCCTCCACTTGGTGAGTGTCATATTGGCCCTATGCTGAGTCCGAACACTTCGACCTCGACCACGGATTTCTAGAGATTACTGGAAGTGCTCGATATTCGAGGAAATCAAAGAGAGAGAGAGAGAGAGAGAGAGAGAGAGAGAGAGAGAGAGAAGAGAGAGAGAGAGAGAGAGAGAGAGAGAGAGAGAGAGAGAGAGATTTATGTAACAACATTTCTTTAAATAAATGGTACTGCTAAAAAGAAATAAATATACGGAAGAAATGTCAGTTTAAAATAACTCCAAATATAAAAAAATAACTTATACAAAATTGAGAAACAAAACAAGTCCTGAATATTCGCTTCATCTAAATATCACGAAATTATGGTCTAACTTCATAAATTGTTGCACGTAAAAAAAAAAAAAAAAAAAAACAAGTACTTAAAAATGAGTATAATGGCTTAAAAAAATATGTATGTAAAAATTAATGAAAAAATTACATTGGTTCCAAATTGGAATTTCAGAGACTCGGGAAAGCATAAAAAATGAACAGAAATGTTTCATTAACGATCCGTGACTTCGTATAACTTCAGAGATAATAATTGCCCTCCGTAATTACTGTCTTGGCGTATTAAGCATAATAAACCAATAAGATTCTCAGTCCCAAACACCGAGACGCACCGTTCATCTGGCATTTTACGCGATACCCGAATGAAGACAAGAGGGAGGGAGGACGATGAACGAGAAAGAAAAAAACAAAAACCGAGACGACAAATGACGATGGCGATGAAAATCATGAATAACGAAGCGACGAAGTAAAGGAAAATCTGAACGCGAGAGTTTATAGAAAAACCCGATTTGAGGGAACTGAATTTGGGGAGCGGTTGCACGCCCTTTTGATATGCAATTGAGAAGAAGCGTCGAGGAAGTTGCTCATCATATGCAACCGTCAATTTGCTCCGTCAAATAGTTCGACTCTCACCATTCAACGTGTTTTTTTCGTTCTTTTCGTTTAAATAGAGCCAATTAGAGCGAGCAAAACGAGAAAATATTTTATGTATGCAACGTTTATTACAAGTAATAACAATAATATGTAATAAATCAATCACACACACACACACACACACACACACACGTATGTTCTTGGTTACCCTAAAGAATCGCGACAATATTTAGAATTCACGGCGAGCTCATCGCGACACGGACGTGCGGGTGACATCAGCGGTGGATATAGAAAGAAACAGCTTAAAGCTATGGCGACATCATCAGTGTCGCCATAATTTCAGACATTTTTATTTTTGCTAAAAATCATTAAACACAATGAGAAATTAATATAATGAAGGTTAGGTTAGGTTAAATTAATGAGGTTATTTAGATTAGATTAAATATCGCTATCCATAATAGCAAAATGTGAAAATGTCGCTGTTTCGTAAGGTAACCAAACGTGTGTGTGTGTGTGTGTGTGTGTGTGTGTGTGTGTGTGTGTGTGTGTGTGTGTGTGTTGGGAAAGATTGTATAAAAATAAAATAAGCTGTGTGCTTCGACTCTATAATTTACTTTTAATTGAAGCTTTTTTAACAATTAAATTTATGATAAATTTCCCACGTGAAAATATTTGTAAATTAACTGGAAGCAAAATGTAGGACAACATATGTTCACATATAAAAAAACTACAACATATATAAAAGCTGTGTTATGTGGGATCGTCGCGCAAAATCACTATAATATAATATAATATATATAATATAATATAATATATATATATATATATATATATATATATATATATATATATCCCCCTCCCCGCGGGCGGTCTTTCTGGGGTGGATCGCCCGCGGGCTCCTGCCTCCATGTGGCGAGGGGGGTCAGCCGCGGCTGGGGGCCCTGCCGGGTCCCCCGCCCGGTTGCGAAGTGGACTTTTAGCATACCCTGCTATCCTACAGCCCCCTCTTTCCTGTCTTCCCCTCTTTACCCTCTTCCTTGCCCCCTCTGTTTTTTCTGCTTTCTCTGTTCACTTCGCGCGCCCCGTGGGCTGCCGGGGCTGGTCGCTGGGGGTCTCGCTCCCATGGCCGGGGCCGGACTAAGTTGGCTGGTAGGGTGCCCAGGCCTGGGACCCTGGGGGGCCTTGGTCTTTGCTGCCGGCGGGGGAGAACTTTCGACGCTGCAAGGGCCCCTTTTGAAACGGGGGTACCTACATGGGACGAGGCACCCATCCCCCGCCGGCATGCGCTTGGTCCCCTTGGGCCCCGGGTAATCGGTTCCCCGCGGCCCCGGGCGCGAAACAACAATAAAAATTTTCTTTATGGAAACACTTACAAATCTAATGGACCTCGTTGACGACCCGGCTTGTGCATCTGACCTCCCTCTGACTACCTCTTTGGACCTTGGGTCTGGTAAGGGCAGTCGGCAGCCCTCGCCCACCCCGTCTGCTCTTCTTGCCGACACCTCCTCTCCCTCTCTTCCCCAGGCTCGTGGCGCCGCTGCCCGACCCCCGCCAGTGGCGGATGGACCTGCAGTGGACCCCCCGACCCCTGGATCCCCCCATATTCCACGTCCCGATAGGGACCCACCTCCACTCCGGTCGGGCCTCATCGCCCCCGGCCCCCTCGGCCCCTGGGGGACGTGGGACCCGACGTCGCCGTCCGCCTTTCTCGTCTCCCCGTCCCCTCGAAGTACCGGTGGTGTTTGGCCCGACGTCTTCGCTCGGCCTTAGGACGGTGGACAAGTTCCTCGTCCTCCGCCCCTCCTCCTCCAAGCCCCTCCCCACTAACCATGAACGCCTCTTTCGAGCGATCCATGGGGTGACGGGGACGGCTCGTTTTGACCTTCGGCCTCAGAGGGATGGCTCCATTCTGATAAGGTCGCGTTCCTCTGTCGAAACCTCCTCTCTGCTCGCTATCCCCAATGTCCTGAGCTGCGGGATTACGGTGTCCCCCCACCCCCGCCTCAATCAGTGCCAGGGCACAATTTACGCTGCTCGTCTTCTACCCATCCCGGTGGAAGACCTCCAGATTGACCTCGCCTCCCAGGGTGTTGTGAGGGTGTACCGCTTTCCCGACAGATCGCGGTCCCCAACCGCCCCTTCTCCTCGCCTGCTCCTCACTTTCGACTCACTGGTGCCCCCTGTTTCGGTATTCTGGGGCTTTGGTGAGAGACGAGCGTGCGAATTCTCAGTACGACCATACGTGCCAGATCCTACGCGCTGTTTTCAGTGCAATAGGTTTGGCCACGTGAGCAGCTCCTGCCGTCAGCCGGCCCCGTTGTGTGTCCGCTGCGGCGGCCCTCCCCACCCCTTGCCCTGTACTGCTCCGCCTTCCTGCACCAACTGCCATGGACCACACCCTGCTTCATCCCGCTCTTGCCCGTCCTTCCTCTTTGAAAGGGAAGTTCGGGCCCTCTGTTCATCAGAGTTTCTCAGCGCTCGGGAGGCGCGGGACCGGTTGCGTGGCTGCGAGGCCCGGCGTGGTGCCTCGTACGCCGAGGCTCTCCGTTCTCGGACCCCGTCCTCACCGGCGGTTCCCAACGCGCCTCCACCCACCGTGTCCGCTACTCCCAGTCCATCCTCTGCCGCCCAGCGGACTCCTACCGCGGCTCCCCGTACTACCAGCGCGTCCCCACGTGCTCCCTCCGCGAACGCCGATGCTTCGTCGGCAACCCCCCCTGCCCCTTCTACGCCCTCTCCACCGGCGCCTTCGGCCACCCCCATTCCGGATCGTGACCCGCCGTCACCCATGCGGGCCGCACGACGGAGGGGTAGGGGCCGCAAGCGCCGCGCCAGTGGTGACCCCGAAAGGTTCGAAGCCATAAGCTTCGCATCACCTTCCTCTCCCAAACACAAACGCCCCCTTCGCCCTACCGCCCCGGTGTCCTCACCGTCCCCACTGCGCAACCGTTATGCACGCTCCCCCCTGGGGTCCCCGACGGCCCTCGTGGTGGGGGCTGAGATACACCCCTCTCCGGCCCGGTCGATGGACCCACTGGAGGGGGAACTCGCCCGCCTGGTCGGCGTGGGTGGGACGTGCACGCCCCCGCGCTTGACCCGCCCCATCTCTCTCCTCGACCTGCCAATGCCTCTGGGTGAGGTATTATTTTCCACTCCCCCTCGTAGTCCTGCCTCCCCCGCACCTCCGGTGAAGGGAGGGGCATTCTGGATACCTCTCACATCCCCTTCTCTGCATCGCTCTCCCCCGGACGTCCGGGAGACTCCTCTTCTGGAGGACTTGCCGGCGTCTGGTTCCACATCGCCCCCTCGTCGGGGTGACCCTCGCCTTCGCCCTCGTTCGGCGTCCCTCGCTGAACTCCGGGGCTTTCCGATTCCCTCTTTAATCTCCGGCCGCCCGATCGGCCCACCCACCCCATAACCATCCTTTACGCTGACCTTCCTGCCCCTCCCTATACCTCGCTCCTGCAGTGGAACATCCGCGGGCTCCTGGTAGGCCTCGAGTCTCTCTCCTCTCTCCTGGCCTCCAGGTGTCCGGCGTGTTTCTGCCTTCAGGAGACGATTCTGGGATCCCGTTCCCTCCCTCGAGTGTCCGGTTACTGCGGGCTCCCTTCCCCGCCTCTCGATGGGGCGGGGAGGGGGGGCGCCGCGGTCTTCGTGCACCGCTCCGTCCCTTTCCGCTCCGTACAGTCCTGCAAGCTGTGGCCGTGCGCCTTTCCTTGGGGCGCCAGCTCACGGTCTGCTCTCTTTACCTCTCCCCTAACGTACGCCCTCCACCCGATTCTCTCCGTGACCTAATTCTTCAGCTCCCCCGCCCTTTTCTGATTCTCGGGGACTTCAACAGTCGGGACCCGGCCTGGGGGGACGTTTGCTCCACCTTTCTCTCCGGGACCCTTCTCTCCCTTATGGACGAGCTCGAGTTCACCTTTCTGAACGATGGCTCCCCAACCTGCCTTCACTCGGCCCACGACAGTTTCACCTGTATCGACCTTTCCTGGTTTCCCTCGAAATCGTGACGGAGTTCACCTGGGAGGTCCTGCCGGATTCTTCCGGCAGTGACCATTTCCCAGTGTGACTTACCCCGACCCGTCTCCTCCCCCCCACCTCTGTCCGCCCGCGCTGGCTGTTCGCCCGAGCAGACTGGGCCTCATACGCGAGGGGCACGGCGATCTCGCCATCAATTCCTGCCTTTCCCTCCGTCAGTGAGGCCCTCGCCTTCCTCGAGAGTAAGATCCTCTCGGCTGCCGCCAGTTGCATCCCCCGTACCTCTGGCTCCCCCAGGCCGCGAAGCGTCCCATGGTGGACCCCAGAGTGCTCCCATGCCGTTCAGGAGCGGCGCCGTGCCGGCCGCCGCTTCTACCGGACCCGCCAGCTGGAGCACAAGATAGAATTTCAGCGCCTGAAGGCAGTGGCCCGTCGGGTCCTGAAACTGGCCCGGCGTACCTCCTGGCGGAGTTACGTGTCCGGGATCTCCTCCTCGACTGCCCCCTCGACTGTTTGGCGCAAGGTGCGTAGCTTTGAGGGGACCCGTGTCCCCCTCGACCCCCGGTGCTTCGGGTCGGGGACGACGAGTTCGTCTCCGATCCGGAGGCCGTCGCGAACGCACTCGCGGCGCACTTCGCAGCCATCTCCAGTTCCAATTCCCCCCATTCTCGCCGCGACCCACCGGATTTTCCACCTCATAGAGATGACCCCTATAATCACCTCTTCCGCATGACGGAGCTTCGGGAGGCCCTCCGCCCCCGACGCTCCTCCGCACCCAGCCCCGATAATATCCCCTATGACTTGTTACGGCACCTCCACCCCTCTGCTCTCAGCTTTGTACTGGACCTTTATAACCGGATTTGGTTGGAGGGTTCATTCCCGGACCGGTGGCGTGAGTCCATCGTCGTCCCCATCCCGAAGCCCGATAAAGACCCCTCACTCCCGTCGAACTATCGCCCCATTTCCCTGACATGCTGCGCCTGCAAGGTTATGGAGGCGATGGTCGCCTCGCGGCTGTCCCTTACTCTGGAGGCGAGTGACCAATACCCTGCTACCCAGGCTGGTTTCCGGCGCTTCCGGTCTACCACCGACCCCCTCCTCCTCCTTAGCCACGACGTGCAGGAGGCTTTCTCCCGGCGTCACTTTGTACTCGCCGTCTTTTTCGACCTCCAGAAGGACTACGATACTACTCGGCGGAGCGCGGTCTTTGACTGCTTACGCTCCCTGGGTTTCGTAGGCTTTCTCCCCTCCTTTATTTATAACTTCTTGTCCGCCCGTTCTTTCCGCGTCCGCATCGGTTCTACCCTCTCTGACCTCTTTCCGTTGGAGGAGGGTGTCCCTCAGGGTAGTGTCCTTAGCGTCCTGTGTTTCTCACTAGTGATGAACACAGTCGCTACGGTCCTGCCTACTTCCGTTCGTAGCTCCCTCTATGCCGATGACCTGGCTATCTATTGCTCTGGCCGCCTCCCGTCTTTGGCTGAACGTCGACTCCAGCTAGCCATCAACGCGGTGGTTCGCTGGGCGTCCTCGGTTGGCTATGCTTTCTCACCCTCTAAGTCTTCCAGTATGCTTTTCCGTCCTCGGCGCCTCCGTCTGTCGCATACCTTCGCCCTTACCCTTGCCGGCACTCCTCTTCCCCTCGTCCCATCCGTTCGATTCCTGGGTATGACCCTCGACGAATTTTTCGGTTGGGTTCCACACCTTAGGCGGTTGCGGCAATCATCTCGCCGCACCCTCTCCCTTTTGAGTCACCTGTCCCACATGACCTGGGGGGCGGACAGGCGTACTCTGCTGCGCCTGTACACCTCCCTGGTGCAATCCCGCATCGACTACGGCTGTGTGGTCTACAGCTCCGCCTCCTCTCCGGCACTCCGTATGCTGGATCCTCTTCTCCACCGTGGCCTTCGCCTGGCGTCGGGTGCCTTCCGCTCGTCCCCTGTCGCTAGTCTTCAGGTGGACTGCGGACACCCCCCCCTGCCCCTTCGCCGGGGCCTTCTCATGGCGAAGTGTTACCTTCGCATCTGCCGCCTCCCGAGGTCCCTACTCTTCTCCGCGATCTCCCAGGCGCTACCCCGGCCAGACACGTGGCATTTCGCTGCTGCCTCCCTGGCCGACATCTTTTCGTCCCTGGGGATCCCCCCACCCTCTATTCTGCCGTTCTCCTTCGACCTGTTGCCCCCCTGGCTGACCACCCCTATCTGCCGCTGCCAGGCGCTCCGTGGCCTGCGTAAGGAGTCTCCTCCTACCGTCCTCCGGTCTTCTTTTCTGGCCCATCTTCCCGTACACTCGGACGATGTTCCCGTCTACACCGACGGCTCGCGCTCCCCTGCAGGTGTCGCGGCCGCCGTCTTCTCTCCGTCGCTGTCACCTACCTCCCGGGGTATCCCCCTGCCGGTTCAGGCCTCCATCTTTTCCGCGGAGCTCTTTGCCCTTCTGGAAGCCCTCCGTCTGGTATCGGGTTTTTCGCGGTCTTCCTGTACCATCTTTTCGGACTCGCTGAGCGCCCTTCAAGCGCTCGAGCGCTATGATTCCCCGGACCCCCTCGTACGCATTATTCAACAGGAGTACCATGTCCTGCACACCGTTCACCGGATCCGGGTCACCTTCTGCTGGGTTCCTGCCCATGTCGGTGTTTCCGGTAATGAGGCGGCTGACCGCACAGCCCGGTCCGCCGCCTCGATGCCTCCCCTCCCCCGCCCTCCCCTTCTCTGACTATGTGCAGGTCTTTCGGTCCCTCTACGACCGCATATGGCAGCAGTCATGGGACGATGCCACCGGAAATAAACTCTGGTCCATCCGCCCCCGCCTGTCATATTGGGCGTCCTCTTTCCACCGCTCCCGACACAAAGAGGTCGTCCTTGCGCGGCTTCGCATCGGCCATACGCGCCTCACGCACGGCTATCTTATGTCCCGGCAGGAGGCTCCTCGTTGCGCCTCCTGCCAGTCGCCCCTCACCGTCTTTCACATCCTTGTGGAATGCCCCACCCTGTCGTCAGTACGTCGTCGCGCCTTCCCGTTCCTCTCTGATTTCCCCCTCCCCGATCGTTTACGTCTTATGCTCGCTGAGAGCCCTCTCTTCTCGCTTGACCGTCTTTTCCTTTTCCTCTCCCAATCTCGCCTCCTCTCTGAGCTTTAGGTGACTTCTCACCCGTCGTCCGCGGTCCTCCCACTTCTAGTGCCTTTCCCCCGTCTCCGTTTCTCTCTCTCATATTCTGCTTCGCCATGATATCCGCTAGCGTATAGCGGGAAATGGCGGTAAACGCCCCAATACAAAAAAAAAAAAAAAAAATTATATATATACGTGTATATATATATATATATATATATATATAAAGCGAAGTGCAGAACAATATTATGTATACAAAAAAAAATGTCTGAATGGGCGTTCATTTCAAAATAAAAATGACCTCTCGCCATTTAGGTCATAGTTTAGAGAATGTGACAAGACTCAATCACGACTTTTAAATGAAGATTTGGTGATCGATGCTTAATCTGTACTGGGGTTCACGTACAGTTCAAGAAAAAGGTTCGCCTACAAAAAAAAAAAAAATACTTATTGGGTCATATTCTGCTTTTGGATAATTAATTTATTCTTTTTAGTGACGATAATAAAATTTCCAAACTAAGTTACAGCCGTCGCTGATTAGTAATTTTTTATTTTTTTTTATTTTTTTTTAGAAAGTCCAAGTTTGTACGCGAACTTTTTTTCGAAATTATAACATGTTACTTTCAGCCAAACAAAAATTAATTAATATCGTCTAAAAAATACTTTTATAGTTTTATTCCAGCACTGAAATAAAAGTATAACGCTATTTCTTTTAAGTCGACTGTACACTACAGGTGGCAAACATATGAGAAGCCAAACACCTATACTATTATATATATAGGTGACAGTCTATGCAACATTCTGAACACTTTCTTCTCAAATAAGTTCAATTATAATATATTTTGGTGGCTCACCCATAGTTGCTGACAGCAGTAGCGCCCGCATCGGTGGGGTGGGGGGGTGGGGGACTTGGACACGTGCCTCCCCCGTCGTCCATAATATGTATAGAAATATTGCTATTACTGTATATGTACTCGTATGAAACTTTTTCCTATATGAAATATAGAGAAATAAAAATCGGTTATCGACAAAATTTTTGGATTTTTACCAAAATTACGAGTTGATACGAAAAATCAAAAATTCTTTGATAAAATATGACTCTACCAAAATTATAAAACACAAAATCTACCAAAAATATACGATAATGATACCATCTGATGATATTTACAACGTTGAATGTATATACAGCCTTGATTGAATCTAAAATTTACACATTTTTGCAATTATAGGGTGCAAATAAAGTAAGCGACATCAAATTATTTACCCACAAAATTTCTATTTTTTCTCGAAATTTTTTACTGGTGAAACAACTTTATATTTACACGCAATAGCTGACATTTTTTTTCATATCAAATTGTTATCTATGTGTTAGTCTGCTTTCATTGCTTTGGTTTAACATATAACAGTATAAATACTCAGATTACTTATACAGTAAGGTGTTATCTTAAATATCATCTATAAACTACTAATGTATACTGCATATATATATATATATATATATATATATATATATCCAGATAACGTAGTGGAAGTGGTGTCCCCCCCCCTCCCCGTCAGAAAATCCTGTGGGCGCTATTGGCTGACAGCATTTACAAAAAAAAAAAAAATTAATAACTATTCCCTTATTTTGTTAAATAACGTTAGAGTTTCTTATTAACATTCCTGACTTAACCGAGTTAAATTACAGTAATTCTTAACTAGGGGGGGGGGGGGGGGGGGGGGGGGGGTCATTTAAATTAAAGCCATTTTATTAAAACACCGAGTAATTTACTGTTAAAATTGTTTGTGATAAAATACAGAACTTTCACTTTTCTACAACGAGCATATAATAATGATAATCATGCATGCTTTTCCGCACAAAAACCCGTTACACCAACCAGATAGCGGTTATCATCCCACTCAATGTCATTCTCATTTCATTGCCCCCCAGGAGTGATAAATTCGCGAATGATTGTCAAAAGGAGGCAATTCCATCTATTTCATCCAATTCCAACCGTCTATTCCCAATTCATGTTATTCTCATCCACGGTTTTCCCACTTTGATCCAGGTTAGGTTAGGTTGGACTAATGTTAGGTTAACCCTTTACTGCCCAAAAGGACAAATTTGTAACCTTTCAAATACACGCATTCATAACTTAACTCTACAAAATATTTGGCCAGTAAAGGGTTAAGTTCAGTTAGGAAATATCAACCATTGTCATTTGGTACAAATACCACGAAATGTGAATGTGAATGACACTCTTTCTCAAATCAAAAAATGGTTCTCTCAAATGTGGAATTTTCACTTTGTACATTCTCACTTTGCGACCCACGAACACAAATAAGAATGACTGAGTGGGAAGTATTCCCAGATATCATCATAAACAATTTGACAACCAAACCAACCTACGAGTAAATTATTATATATTATTATTATTTTCCTACAACAACGAACTTTTTTTTATTACAATTATGGTTACAGTTATTATATCTGTGTGTATAATTACTTATTCATATGACCAGCTAGTTAGTTATTTATTGATAGTCCTGTAGAATAGATACTGTTATTGAAAGAACTATAAATAGTCCTTTATAATACACACACAAAACAGTGAAGGTCACAGCAAAGACTCTTGCCATACTCCACTTGAAGCTTTGATAGCATCGGAGAACACATTTCCCAGTATACACATTTTGAATACCACTACACACATTGCTATATTCCTTGGGTAATCAAGAGGCGAAACTCGGTCCAGATCCGGACCCTCGATAAATTTAATACGTCGCCCGCTGGGGAAAAGTGAAATTTCGGCAAAAATAGTAAATACGGCAAGTTAAAATTTTCAAAATTATAACGTTCCAAAACACAGTGGCGCTCATCATAAGTATTCGTACAGATAAATATTTCGGTTATAGTCGTCCTTAACGTTTGTACCAAGCATCGGATAGTTATGAAAAGTTTGCTGTTCGTTTGGAATACTTTAAATAAAAAAAAAAAAATTCAACTGCAATATATAATGTTGCAGAATCAAAAAACTTAACCAGAAAATTTTAAAAAAGTTGAAATGCAAAAGTTTTCGTACATTTACTAACAAATTTATTTACTATTTTGTGTGTCCCTCGTTTGCTCTGAATGACTTCAATGATTCGTTTTGGGTATTTTTCTACAAGGTTTAGACCTCTCTCAGTAAAATTTTAACCCATTCTTCTAAACAAAATGTGTGCAATTCATTCAGATTCAAAGGTTTCTCTCGCGGACAGCTTTTTCAAATTAAACCACAAATTCTCGATTAAATTGAGATCTGGGCTTTGACTGGACCAGTCGAGAAGCTTGAACTTCTTTAGTTGGAGCCATTTCAAGATGCTCTTATTTTTATGATTAGGATCATTATCTTGTTGCGACCCAATTGCGACCCATTCGCAACTCCCCAACTGAAGGCAATACATTTTATTCTAAACTTTCCAGATATTTCTTCGAATTCAAGATTCCAATGATGACAAGTTTTCCTGGACCAAAAGTACTAAAGCATCCCGAAAACACCAAACTACCACCACCATGTCAGGCGCAGATTCATATCGGTTTGGAGCGTTTGGCACAAAACGGTCAGAATTTGCAAAATATGCAAACTTTCAGGTTTGCTTAAATAAACATCAGTGGGAAGCGACCGTGTAATGGAAGATCTTTATTGCTTGAACAATTATCACTGAAGATTGTATTCGATTACTTTAGGGCAAGGACGCCCACAGGGATAGGCACACTAGGCACTTGCCTATAGTTGATGTTCGAGGGTCAAGTGGTCTTCCAGTAAAATAGGTATTAAACAATCATGAACAGATTGTAAATTAAACTTTATAATAATTTTTAGCTTAAATTATTCCTTTGTGCTTTATTACACTTCTAGGCAATTTAGTTAAATGTGATGAAAATATATTGAGTTTGAGTGAAACATGAATAAAATGTGTTCTCGTATTTACTATTGTTTTCAATATCTGAATTACGTAGTAGTAGTTAGTGATTATGATACCCTGTGAAGTGTACGAGGCAAAAATAACGAATTAGTGAGAGATATTAATCATAATTGAGCAGTTACATATTTTGTATTTTGGTAGTGCCTAAAATGGCCTGTCAGGCTGCGGACGGCCTTGTAGGGGTATTGAACGTTAGGGGTTTTGAACATGACACAGTCGTCATGAGATTTGCCCAGCTGCATCCAAGATGATATACTTAGCAATTAAAGTAGGTGTGACTCTTAACTGTGTAATATACTTTGTAAAAAAGATTGTAAATATTTGGAATCGGTTTGTATTAAGTGAGGTAACATACATAATGTATGTTTTTAGCCCCATATATGCAAAAAATACTCCTAAAATGCTTTAAAAAAAAAAGGATTTTCTGGGGGTTCCGCTCCCTGAACTGTGATGGGCGCCTAGACAGACCCCAGGCCAGCAAATCGGTCACTTTGTTTCTGGATCCGCCCCTGTATGTTTAACCGAAGGAAGGGTGTTTTTTTCCTCGAATGTAGTATTTGATTTTCGCCAAACATATCGCTGTTCGTTGTTTCCGAATAATTCAATTTTGGTCTCGTCTCTCCAGAGAACTTTGTTCCAGAATGCAAATCCATCATTTCGATGATCCTTGGCGTACTTTGAACGAGCTTCATTGTGCGCTTTTTGTAGCAAAGGTTTTCTTCGTGCAACTCTTGCATGTAGACCATTCTTTCTCAAAGTACGACGTACTATACGTTCTGAAATCTTCCAAAGTCGTTCACACCTTGGTTGAGTTTTGATTGTTCCAGAGCCTTTGCATTTCTTTATAACTACAGCAACTGTCGTAAATCGAATTCGACGCTCTTCTATCTTCCTATAACTCTTTCCAGACTCGTGTGCAGCAATAACAAATCTCTCAAGATCTGTAGACAGCTCTTTACCACGATGATCCATTGTTTACTAATGGATTGTACAGTCATCCATCTTCCATGAAGATTCAAAGAAAAAATTCTAGAATTTAGAATTACCAACAGTCTCTAATCAATAAACAGCCAACTACTGATAAAAAATTTTAATTCATGAGGCCTTGGATGGATACACAAAGTATTAAATAATCTTGTAAATAAATGGCACGAAGACGTTTGCATTTTAACTTTTTTTTTTATAATTTTTTTTTGTTTACATTTTATGTCGAGGTTGAACTAAATTTTTCATTTGTTATTTTTCCAAACGAACGGTAAACCTTTCATAACTATCCTATGCATCAGTAGTTCTCAAACTGGGGTACGCTAGGGAATCTTAGGGGGGGGGGGGGGCACACGAAGGGGGTCCTGAAAATATAACCCTTTTAATTTTATGTAGGATTAACAAACAACCACGAGTCACACGGTCGTAAAGAAAGTAAAAATCCTCTAACTCTCTCTCGAAAATCCAGAAAATCCTGTGAAAGAATTCAAGGAGTACAGAAGAAGAAAAAGTTTGAGAACCGCTGAATTATAACATGGTACAATAGATAAGGACGAATATAACTAAAATATTTCTCTGTACGAATACTTATGAGCGCCAATGTAACTTTTAAAAAATACATTGAAATACAAAACTTGTTTCGACAAAATAATATCAGACATTACGAAAACACTCGGGGGTGAAAAAAAAAAGTGTCTGTAGTGGGACTTGGCTAATTAGTTACAGTAGCACGTAAGCGGACCTCAGAGAAAATTAATTGTTGACCTATGCTATATATATATATATATATATATATATATATATATATATATATATAACCTTCCTTTCCACGAGTTCACTGAACAACCTTTACATATATATATATATATATATATATATATATATATATATCACCAGCTCCTTCCCTTGACTGACGACTTAGGCAAAAGGGGGGGTGGGGAAATACCTACACTTTTTTTTTGTACTTTGGGCTAATTATTTTATAAAAAAAAATGGTTCTGTCAGAACTCTAAATTTGCTTTATAACAGATCTTTTAGACTGCTGTATAAGTTACCTTCATAATGCTCAGCTTCGCAAATGTTCGCTAATCACACTGTCTCGAACCTACCTCCTGGAGGTAACAAGACGTACTCATTACAGTCTAATACAAGGAATTAAAAACTCAGTCAGTCCAATTGTTCAAAATATTCATTAGTCCGGTTTATTTTTCTAAACGATAGGTTTCGTGATAGGAAAATGTTTGTCTGTAGCTCCACTTAGCATAGTTATTGATATTTTCATCACTTGTAAATAAAATAATGATGATTCGGGTGTTAACCTCCTTCGCAACATCTAAGGTCATATGACACAGGGGGGGGATCTACTCGTTGCTTGGATTGCTACATAATCTGAACGTCGAGGACGACCCCCATACAACTATATTATTACCCACACCCAATGTCGCTCAACTTCGCTGATCGACGGAAGCGGTGTTGCAACAATGGCCACAACGCAGAGAACGTACTACTGGATACGGACCCATTACGTACCACGCACAAATGAATTCCTACCTTGTATTCTCTATAATATAACGCGGTTTTTATGGATATGGATCACGCACACGGATACGCACGCAGACACACAATATACGGACAAGTGCCTTAAATATGTATTTAAAATATTATTATTTGTCATTTGTTGTGTAATTATATAATTCAAAGTGTGAGTAAGGAAATATGGAGATTCTTAACTGCTCGTTAAATTCACATGTGAATAAGGTTAAGAAATTCCCTTCACAATAAAAAACATTGTTTTCTTACATACATACACGTGTAGTATATGTGTGTGTGTGTGCGTGTGTGTAACTTATGAGCGTGTAAATTATCAGTCCCTCGATGTGCGTGCATTCCACAGTTTCCGAAATGTCAGTACCAACAGGTACTTATCATCAAGTCCATTATTTCTTACGAGCAAAATAGAAAATGCTAAAAAAAAAAATTATTATTTTCCGTGAGGATCAAATCAAATTTCGGACCATTTATAGAAGAAATTATTCGCGGGTTCAATACCCAACTCACTCTTCTTGCAAACCTTCGCGCGAATTGCAATCTTCTATGTATGAAGCACTCACTCAATGAGACAGCGTAACTCTTTCTGTACGTTTCCATGTACATTTATTCAAATATACGTACATAACTACAAACAAACGTACATAATTAATTAATTAATTAATTAATAATAATAAATAAATAAATAAATATCTATCCCCTAACTAACACCAATAGTAAGCCATCTTTTTTACCAATTTGGCCGAACTTTGTAACAAGACGTATTTTCTTATACGCCCTACTTTTTGAGGCTAGGTTAGGTTAACTTATGTTAACCTAACCTAACCTAACCTAAAACAAATCAGAGGGTGTGTAAAGTCTGAAGAGGCGTAAAGGACGACTTATTCGACTTAAATGGGCTGAACACAGGATCATCTTGCGACTCACGACTCGGGTCGTGACGACTCAAATCACGTGTGATTTTGCATTGACAGAATGGGAGCCCCGCACGCTGCAGCGACCGCGACGGGATTCGCGACTCGCGTCGCGGTCGCTGCAGTGTGTGGGGGTTCCATTCTGTCAATGTAAAAAACACACGCGACTCGAGTCGTCACGTCCCAAGTCGTCATTCGTGAGTCGCAAGACGATCCTGCGTGCGGCCGGCCTTAGAGATTTTTAATTAAAATCCTGACGCGGGTAAGATTCGAAAAAGTATCATTGTATACGGACCCCCCCCCCCCCCCGCTTTTTCTTCAATTTCTTACAGGACCCCCCCCCACCCCCCCTCACCCCTAACTACTTTAACATAAGCGAAAGTGATTACAAATTTGAAAAGATAAAATATATAGCCTCTGTTCGACCAACTGGGTAAAAAATGGTCACGGACGAAAATTCGCATAAATGTTCGACCAAGCCTGAGGTAGTTCGAGTATGATTGCGATTGACACGGGTAAATTTGTGCTGCCTTAGGAAGGAAACGCAAACTTGCGGTGCATCTTACTCCTAAAGAACCATGCACCAGGACTGATAATATACAATACAAACTAACAAAAATTGCGATCAAGTGAATGGGATGTTTTTTGGACTCTGCCAACACGGAGCATTGTTGCTTTCAGTGGTGATGAACCACGTACGAAAGCCTCGCCAATACTTTGACCCCCATATTTGCTTGGCAATGCTGCTGCGAGCTGCTCGTACCCTGAAATAGGCGTAATGAGGCTCTATGTGAAAAGATGTTTAACTTCATATTTTCATTTAAACGAACAAAAATTATTACACACACACACGAGTATAGTACAGGGTGTACATAAAGTCAGGATCTATTTTTGTGATGCACTTGGAAATTATATGGAATTCAATCATAAAATGATAAAGTGGTAACATTTATTAAATAATTAAGAGTAGGATTCGACGTGACGCCCATCAGTATCCCTGCACAGCTCAAATCGTTCCGCAGCATTTCTAAACACATTCTGGAGCATTTGCAGGGTTATGTTATCTACAGCAGTTCGTATACGTAAGTTTTCAAAACTCGTAATCTTCGTCTGATAGACGTGCGATTTGATAAAGCCCCATGCAAAGAAATCTAAAGGGGTTAAATCTGGTGATCTCGCTGGCCAAGGTCTGTTGCTTCCGCGTCCGATCCAGCGATTTGGAAAACATCCATTTAGATAATCCTGAACAATTTTGGCATAGTGACAAGGAGCACCATCATGTTGATAGACGACGGAGATAGGATTGTTAGTACCGTCGTCTATCAACATGATGGTGCTTCTTGTCACTATGCCAAAATTGTTCAGGATTATCTAAATGGACGTTTTCCAAATCGTTGGATCTGACGCGGAAGCAACAGACCTTGGCCAGCGAGATCACCAGATTTAACCCCTTTAGATTTCTTTGCATGGGGCTTTATCAAATCGCACGTCTATCAGACGAAGATTACGAGTCTTGAAAACTTACGTACACGTATACGAACTGCTGCAGATAACATAACCCCGCAAATGCTCCAGAATGTGTTTAGAAATGCTGCGGAACGATTTGAGCTGTGCAGGGATACTGATGGGCGTCACGTCGAATCCTACTCTTAATTATTTAATAAATGTTACCGCTTTATCATTTTATGATTGAATTCCATATAATTTCCAAGTGCTTCACAAAAATAGATCCTGACTTTATGTACACCCTGTATATAGTAAAAATTTTAGAGAGTTTTCCTCATGAAATTCCAGTTAGAGTTATTTTGTGGTTGCGAATTCTGACTCATTTTATTTAATAATTTCATGAAATTTCAACATCAGAATTTATGAGAGGTTAACAGTCACAATTAAGGTATTAAATTTCACTTACATTTGTATTATTAATCCAGTCAAATATATACACACACACACGAGCATATTTATTTATTTATTTTGCCACGTCGCTATACCTAACCTAACAAGAAGCTGGTCCTCTTACGCAGGTGGTACTGACGGTTACAAAATGTCTACCGATAAACAATCATACCACACTCCTATAAAATTTATACACGTTTGGTAAATCGAGAAAAGCCAGTCGGTCAATAAATTTAGAAAATACCACAGCCATCAAAATTTTGAGCTTCACATACAAAGTAAATGGAGTCTAATTTTATGAAGCTGCACTTAAAATGTAAGTGGTTCGTGAGCTTAAAGTATATATTAACCTCTCACTGGCTTAAAACTAGCCGTTGTAAGAAATATTTGTATGCTATAATGCGAGCGTGGACTGACGAGGTACGCGTAAATTGTAAACTGGAAAGTTACGAAATTATTCAAGTCAAAGTACCTAAATAGTCTTGTTTACAATTGTAACATTCCGAGTAATAAAAGGATCTTAAATTGACCGTATACTGTTGGTTCCCTTTTCGGTACGAGTATATAGGGTCAAAAAGAGAGCCAGTAACACTGGCGTAGCGTGAGTCTCCGGCGCCCGGGAGCCATTAACAACCTCCCTTCCATTTCCGACCCCGTGAAAAAGAAAAATAGGTTAAATGGGAGGGAAACGGGGGTGTTAGACTTTAAAATGACTAAAATGCCCTAAGCAACGTAATACTCCACTAGAGAATGCATAAAAAATTTATTTTCACTTTTACTTATGATAACGCAAAACTTTGTAAAAATCCGAGCAAAAAATTCCGATGCATCAAACACCTCGGAAATTAATATAAGTTAGCAGGATAAGACAACAGTTAATGATTTACATATCTTCATCGCGCAATATTATGCTAAATACTTCAAAGATCAAGGTCAAACGTTTCAAATATTAATGCAATATATGGCCAGGCACGCGCCTGGGAGCCATGGCCTCCTATCGCCATCCCCCTCGCTACGAGACTTGGCCAGTACGTTCCCCGTTATTGTCTATGCTGGTCCACAATTTGGAACCTAGTTCTGAGAGTAGCCTTTCCTTAATCTAGTTTGACCTATGACCTACGAGATAATCAGTATAAAAGATGACACCGAATAAAACACCTACTCCAGCTTTCATTTGGCAAACAAAATCGTACAAAACGAACACATTTTTGACCCATACATTAAATTTTATCTCAAACGCTGAAGTCTGGATTTAATAACAGCTTTTTGCCGCTTTGCCATTTACGGTTAAGAAAGATTTTACATTTATATTTATTAACTTCGTTTTTAGTCATTTAAAATTTACTCTCGAAGGCCACGACGATTTCTAAATCACTGGAATTGATTCGGGTTTGCGTCCAAATAGCATTTAGAATTTACACGATTTTCCTCGTCGAAGGGCTAAGGTATTATAGATGGTAACAAGCACGTAATAATAATAATAATAATAATAATAATAATAATTAGCAGGAAACATAACTGTACAACAATAAGTAAAAAAATAACACGCTTTTTTTCTGTATACTTTTACGTCCAATGATTCGACTCCTCCCGAAAAAAAAATTGGGAGAGGTTTTTTTTTTCTACCAACTGTATTTTAGTGCCAGATTTATTCGTGGTCGCAACATGGGAGGGAGGGTTCGTTTACCTCATTTGAGACCATCAAAGACTGTTATCCAAATTACGAGTAAAAGTATCCCATGATTGATTGTCATTCACGAGCTAAATATATACAGTATGTATATATATACATACACACATGTTCGTTCCACGACTTCAGAGAAAGGGAACCAAATTTAACTTTTTCATTATATATATATATATATATATATATATATATATACTTTAAAAGGTAACTAAGTGAATGGGATTATTTACAAATATAGAATTTAAACAGATTTCCTTCCTTGTCTGCACAAGTGTCACACTAATAAATATTTCCTAATTGGCATTATTTTCCATCCGAAAATGAAAGTGCTCTATAGGTTTAATGTACAATCAGTTTAAAAAGTCCTGCCACTAAATTCCAGCTTTCTCACCGCTAAATATCGGTATTAAATATAACGAGTTTCACGCAAGAATTTTTTTGGACTGACCGTATATAACAGAATAATCATCATCATTACTGTTGTTATCATCATCATCATCATTATAATCATTATTATCATTATCATTATTATCGGAGAATTGCTCTTCAGCCCGTTGAAAAAAGTTTTATGCTGATTTTAGTGCCAGGCGAGGCAAGGTCGAAGGCACTCCAGTGAAATGTCTTGACACCAAATGAGTAAGTGAGAGTGCCAAGCCTTTTTGCACTTATAATTTTGGAAATCTTATAATTTGTTTATTATTTTATCATTTGTTTTTATGAAGTTAAATTTCAAATTTAGTTACAAAGTTTGAATAAAAGTTTTACTTTTTTTAGTCTTGACAATAAACAGCGTAGGTTTAGTAGTGAATAAGTACATATATCTGAAACTCAATCTGTGAGAAGTGTCCTCAGTGTTGTTCAATTAAGAATACAATTTACATAACGTTGTACATCATCTTCCTGTACAATTAGGTATCTAATATGACATTAATGTATTCTTGTCATAATATGTCATTAGTAAGCATGGAAGTTTTTTAGGCAGAATCGATAGAATTCAGTTATTACAGAAAAGGAGTGAAATGGCAGATACTACTACTACTACTGCAATAAAATAATAATAATAATAATAATAATAATAAATGATAATAAAACTGAAAATTTCAATTTCCAGCAATAACTGGCATACTTTTGCCAATTTTGCACACTTTTATACATCTACATATAATAATTATTATTATTATTGCACAAACATTATTATTTTTACAAAATAATTATTTGTATACTTAATTAATAGAAAACAAATGAAGATTATTGAAAAAGTATATAAATTATGGGGAGTTGAGGTCGGATATTATGTGTGGAAACCACGTTTTAGATAATTAATTATAAAATAAGAACTTAATTAACTATACACAGAAAACAAAGACTTCCCGCAACCTTCTATACGTAGAAATACCATTTTATATTGTCTCAAATCTCTCTCACACACACACACACACACCACACACACACACACACACACACACACACACACACACACAAAAAAAAGTTCTGAAGACTATTTCTTCTCTCTAAAGAAATTATGTATCATTAAAAACAGTTATTGTATTATCTGACAAGAAGCTTTGATACCCAAACGAAGAAAAAACTTCCCCTAGAATGTACCCTCAAAAAGAAGTTATAAGTTCTAAATTTAGAAAGTTTTATTTTAGGTGTAGTAATAACGGCGGTAATGAACTTTTACGTTAGGAGGAGTCAATTAAATACATTGTTAGTGATTTGCGAAATACATTTAAGGATGAAACTTATCTAATATTTACTGGAATTATATTCCATACATTTGCTCCTTCAAAACAGAGTCCATTTTCTGCAGTTAACATCGTATAATTTGGCTTGTATATAAAATCTCTCGAGATCAAGTCTAGTATTATAATGACAATGTGTTTGATGCGGGGTGATGATTAATCTTTGAATTAGCGAGATAGTGTGATTTTTACTGATAACTTTGTACATATTGACAAGCAATAGTGAATTTGTGTAAGTCATTTAGTTTTAAAATATTTAACTCTCGAAACATCATTATTTGAGAGGGTTTGCGGGCACTTTTTACGAACGTCTTCCAAATAATGCTTTATATACGACTATGAGCTACCCCATGTTGTATGCAATATCGTATATGTTTGGGGGGGGGGGGCAAGAAGAAATAATACAAGGTAAGGAGCGAGTTTTGAGGAACAGTCTTTTTACTTTGAATAATATGAACAGAATCTTGATATTTTGGATTTGATATGTTGTAGGTGACTTTTGAAATTTAACTTTGTCTAAATTAATGCCAAGCATACTGTAAATACTGGGTGTTAAATTAATGGTAAGTGACTGCCATTTGTAACACTACTTTTCCCGTTTTCAAAGCAACAGTAAAATCTGAATTACAGAAAATATTTATCGGAGGTGGACTTTGCTGTTGCTTAGGTATAATTTTTTTTTTTAATCAGATCAACAATAATGTTATTTTAACAAGTTTATATCGTCAATATGACCGTTAAAATTTATTTTAACATTTCATGATGTAGTTCCCATGTTTTAATCATATATAATATTTGTTTAAACTGATATTTTAAATTAAAATGATACAGCAATACCAATTTATCAATTTCGGACTGTTAAGTTAAAAGCTAAAACTGTAAACCCATATGTTAATAGCAAAACCATATAGCTTAAAGGAGGACTGTAACCGTTATATTCATAGTAAACATTGTCACCATATTATTAATGTTAATGTTCATACTGACAGATTCTGTTGTTATTTTAACAGCAAATGACTGTTCTTAAACTAGTGCCTGTACTTTGGGCGCGTACAGGAATAATTGAATTGACAACTCAGCACTGTAGATTTAGAGAATGCATTATAATTTTTCGTACCACAAATTCGATGTTCTTTTAACAGTCTATAATTGTTGTTAAAATAGTGTCTGTATCATCCGCACTAACATTAACAGCTCAATAGAAAAGTCAGTGCTGTTAATTTAGAGATTACATTGCAAACTTCATATTACAAATTGAATCGATAACTAAAATGCACCGACTTCATTCAGACTTACAATAATATATATATATATATATATATTATATATATATATATATATATATATATATATATTTCAATTGCAAAGAACACGCAGTATAATTAACGTAAAGAACGACGCTTGTATAGAAGAACATTCCGCGCAAGATGAGGAGGGAGAACGAACAAATGAAAAAATGAGGTAACCACCCGGGAATCGAACCCGGGATCTTCCGATTGTCGGTCAGATATGATAACCACTACACCATGGCCTCACTCGATCAGAAGTCGTAATTCTCCTACATATCTGACCGGCAATCGGAAGATCCCGGGTTCGATTCCCGGGTGGTTACCTCATTTTTTCATTGTTCGTTCTCCCTCCTCATCTTGCGCGGAATGTTCTTCTATACAAACGTCGTTTTTTACGTTAATTATACTGCGTGTTCTTTGCAGTTGAAATGTATATATGTGCGGCATGCGGGAGGTGCCCCCCTCGGGGCATTGGTTTCTGCGCGTATGTAGGAGAATTACGACTTCTGATCGAGTGAGGCACATGGTGTAGTGGTTATCATATCTGACCGGCAATCGGAAGATCCCGGGTGGTTACCTCATTTTTTCATTTGTTCGTTCTCCCTCCTCATCTTGCGCGGAATGTTCTTCTATACAAGCGTCGTTCTTTACGTTATATATATATATATATATATATATATATATATATATATATATATATATCATCGGAACCCTATTTTCCTACAAGGAGAAAGGTAGGCGTGAACTCCCTTCTATAGAGTCACCAGAGCCCGACCATTAACAGAGTAGGTGAATGGCTCAATTGAACCTGAGTGAGGAAGCAGCGAGAGTCTAACCCAGGACCTTTCACGTATCCTCCCGAGTCTAATCCGTAACCACAGAATCACGAGATGAAAGAAAAAAATTTTGCTGAATAAAGCAAAGAAAATATCAGTTATTCTAGAAAAGTAATTCGACCATAATAAATTTGTTACAAAAACAATAACTCTCTTGAAGTACAGTCATCGAACAGCTAAATTCGGTTGAATCAACCATTTGGATTAATCGTCAAATAGTTACCATCCATTTGGTTGGTTGGTTGGTTCCAACAGAGTTGTTTTTTTTAAATTTTATATCTCGGTTAAACGTAAACATTCGCAATATTTTGAAAATTATATACGAGAGAGAGAGAGAGAGAGAGAGAGAGAGAGAGAGCTAACAAACTAACAAAGACCCTAAGATCCACTCTTGGCTAGCCCAAGAAAGAAGTGGAAAAGTAAGAAATAGCAATAAAAAAAACACTGAAAATTTATACTATGCTTACACTTATAGACGTTTAAAGCTTTCACACAAAAATAGTATTAATAGTACATAGGAATAGTAGCGATAGTAAAGTATAGAACAGACAAGGCTCTTTCCCTCCTCCACCAACACTGCTGACAGAAAATAGTGGTGAAGGAAGATGTATAGGAAAGTAGGAAAAAATATAATGAAGAAAATAGGTTCAGAGTTCATTCACACCATACGTACAATTATCTGGTGTACCCAGTTAGGCATTAGACGAGAGCGGAAAACAAGGGATAGCATGAATACTAAACGACTAATCTAATCTACCTCATGCATTTTTTAAGGTATTTTTTATTTACTTATTACGTACAGGTCATCATCATTTCATCGTTGCATCATTTCTTCATAGCCTGCCAACGCCACCGCGCCGAAGGTTTATCATATATTGCGTCCAGTTACCCAGATAATACTCATTCTCAGATGATGGGGACCTTCAGGAGATCTCTTGGGAGGCAAAACCTCGGAATAGTCATACTTATCTTAGGTGAAGCTACTTAGTTAGAATTGAACTTTAGTTTTAAATACTGTTATCATAATTTCGCCAAAAAAAAAAATTATGCATATTATGCATTATTATTCCCCATTATGCATGGGGAATTCTTAAATTATAGGTTTGGCCAGTTGGAAGTACCCTCTGGATCAGTGCTCCTTCATCTAGGTAATTTCTATGCGAAGGACGCAATATAAATTACTACAATGATAAATTTTCGGTCCGGTGGCTTTGGCAGGTTACGGAGAAATGACGTAACCACGAAATGATAAAGCCTTTTATAAAATAAATAAAAGATCCCTTAAAAAAAATGCATGGTGTAGAATAGATTAGTAGTTTAGTATTACGCCATCTATCTCTTATCTTCCGCTGTCATCAAATGCGTAACCGAGTACACGAGATAAATAAATGTACGTATGGTGTGAATGAACTCTAAAGCTATTCTTTTCATTGTACCTTTTCCTACTTTCATTATACTTTTTCTTCTTTCACCACTATTTTCTTTCAGCAGTAGCTAGCTAGCTAGCTAGCCTTGTCTGTTCTATACTATGATTACTTACTATTCCTTTGTGACAGTTTTACGCGTCTCTAAATGTATTCTTTTTATTATTACTATTTCTAACTATCCTACTTTCTTCTTGGGTTAGCCAGATTGGATATTTGGGTCTTTGTTAGCCTGTAACTCTGTAATTCCCAGTGCTCTCATACCAGACCTGACCAGCGCCTCCTACTACTACATTTACGATCAAAAGGGATCATCATCCCAACTCCAACCGAACCAACTGCCAGAGAGAGAGAGAGAGAGAGAGAGAGAGAGAGAGAGAGAGAGAGAGAGAGAGAGAGAGAGAGAGACTATTGGGAAAACATGAAACTTAAAATACATCTACTAAAAGAATCAGGATTTAATCCTGTATCATTCAAGTTCTCACACACACACACACACATATATATATATATATATATATATATATATATATATATATATATATATATATATATATATATAAGATGATTAACGCCCACGTCAACATTATGAAGATTTAATATCCAAACGTTTCGGAAGTTAAACTCCCATCATCAGTAGCAGTTTTTATCCTGAAATGTCAGTTCCTAAGGAACACTTCGTTTTCTACGATTACTAAAAGATGATATGGCTGATCAACGTTGCTCACCTATTGAAGATATGATAAATTCCGCCATAAACTACCATTAATGACGGGAGTTTAACTTCCGAAATATCCGAACAGTAAATTTTCATGATGTTGACGTGGGCGCTGATCATCCTTTTTGTTATCCTAAAATGTTGGTTTCCTAGAAACTCCTTTCTTAATAAATAAATAAATAAATAAATAAATAAATAATATATATATATATATATATATATAATATATATATATATATATATATTAAGGGTGGTTCAAAAGTCAGGAGTCAAAGGATCATCATCGCATAAATTATAACTTTTTTAACTTAAAAAGTAATTATTTAAAAATAGTGGCAGCCATAAAACGGAAAAGATCCATTCTCTCTGGCTCTTTTACTATCGACTTTCGCGCCACCCTGTATATATATCCAGGTAGCACACTTATATCGATATAATATTGAAGAAATATCGACGAAGAATCAACCTCTTATTATTGAAACAATAGCGACCTGGCAACTTCGAAACGTCAATCCAAATGGCACAAGTTTCAATATCAATGTCGAAATGGGGTTGAAACCGAGTACTGATGTAAAGTCATTATTCAGTAAATAAAAACAACAGTACATTCCCACCCTTCAGGAAACAATATTTTGCGAATGCTCATTGCACTTGCCAACATTATTGCATAAACAATACATCAGTATAATTTGTAAACAGTCACAAATATCAACCACATTTTAACAATATCAACCATGCACCAACAGTCGATCGATCAATCGGCTATCTGGGTATATACTTACTTAAGGTTACTTTAGGCGAGTTTGAACAACGGTTCAGGATCGACCTGCGGTCGACCCCTCTGCTTATTAGGGTTATGACTTTTTAATTTTTTGTCATAAATATTGTTTCCTGTATCATCAATCGATGAACTTTTGCTTGAAAACAATAAAAAGAGCCTATTCTTCAGAATTAAAAAAAATGTCACCCCGAAAGCAAATATAGATATTAGTTACAGGTTATTTTAAGCAATAAGTAAAACAATTAAAACAATAATACAGGGTGGGCCGTAAGTTTCCATACATAGGAAAAATAAACATTTTTTTATGGACAACCATTTTTATTTATATAATATGCTCTACATGGTTGCCATTGTTTTGAAAACACATTTCAATACGTGTTCCCCACTGTTGATGAACACGCATTAGCACAGTTGACGTTATGCTTGTAATGGCGTTGGTGATACGTTCCTTTAGATGATTATGTCTCGTATCTTTTCCTGATACACCATGGCCTTCAAGTGCCCCCAAAGATAGAAATCAAGGGGGGTGAGATCTGGGGATCTGGGAGGCCACTCCACAGGACCACGCCGACCAATCCAAGCATCCGGAAACTGCTGATCCAAATACACGACGCACGTGAAGACCATAATTTAAATTTTCCTATGTATGGAAACTTACGGCCCACCCTGTAGAGTAAATGTATAATATTGTATTTGTATAATTAATATGTATTGTATAGGTATAATGTTGTATAATATAATAATGTTTATGTATAATAATTGTGAAATAAAACATGCAAATTCTATTTATTTTATTAATTTTTATTTTTTATTTTGGGGTGAAGTTTTTTCAAAATATATCGAAAAAAACTGTTATTTTCATTGTCAGGGGGCAAAAGTTCATCGATTTATGATACAGGAAACATGAGGTTTATAAAAATGTCATAACCCTAATTGTATATATTCCAATAAATACCTTAACTTTGGTAATAGGATTATACTGTATACAATACCAAAAAAGTGCGAAATTCCAGCAAGCCTCTGACAGAACTTAAGTGGTTGACGAAACACAATGAGAAATTCGTCCATTCTTCTCGACTGTTTCAGGATGAACAAAAGTGAAACGCCATCTTTAAATCGGCTTATCCCAAGTTGAGAGAGAGAGAGAGAGAGAGAGAGAGAGAGAGAGAGAGAGAGAGACTTTCCACCTTAATACTTATAACTGCACTCCCCCCCCCGACACACACACACACCCAAGAATCCCACCTTTGGGCCTTCCTCTACTCTCCCCTTTACCTTTACACCTCCAAACCCCATATACGCACCGTGTTACCCTAATGCCTTCGTTAGGATTGGACCACCCTTAAGATTCCGTCCAAGGTCCCAATCGGAAAAACTCGTGAACAACGATTCATGTACTCGTGTACTAGTAACAACTTGTTATATCTCACACACACACACACACACACACACACAATTGTTTTTTAATTAACGTAATTACTAGCGAAGTGATAAAAAATGTGGTCCTCATTAAAACTGGACTCATTTATTAGTTGATTAAATGAACTAAACTCAAACTAATTACAAGCATAGCTATTACATTTAATATGTTTCAGTGACTCGGTAATTCATAGATCTTGATGTAAACAAAAAATAAATTGTATCGAAGGTCTATTTCCAAAAATAAAAAAAAAATAAGCAATAAAAATACCTCGGTAACCACATTCTCTCGAAAGCAACTAAAAATTAGATTGGATCACAAAAAATTACGTATTTCGACAAAAATTAAAATTAATAAAAATAATGTTATAAAATCGGATACAATAAAGAAAATTCAATAAAAATATATCTACAGAGTACACCAAGAATTTGCGAAAAGATTATAATAGAGAGTGTCTGTGAAACGTGCTATGTTCGTGTCATTTATGTAAATACCAGTTGATGCATTGGTTTGTGTACACGCAAACATTAAGGGATAAAGTGGTTACCTGCGAAAATCGGGATGGAGACATATTATACATGAAAATTCAGACCTTCACTCAAATACTCAAACAAACAAAATATAAAAAATATTATTAACCGAATTATTAATTAATTAATTATTATTAATAAAAGATATACACTGCAAATTACTTCTTAATATATTATATATATATATATATACAGTTTACTTATACACGAATGATAACAGTATAACAAAATTCGTTCTTAAGAACGAGTATTTAACTTTGATAAACAATGAAAATAATTTCCTTTTAAGTCAAGAAACGTTTCGTATCCATTTAGCCAAAGTTATTTGAAACCACTCATTGCAAATATCAGTCTAAATTTAAGCCATAAAAAACAGCAAAAAAAAAAAGCCTCTCGCATTCAATGGATCCCAAGAACAAGGAGAAACGCATCCGATCTCTCAGAATTCAAGGAAGAGTGTGGCGAGGCTCAACGTGAAATCTAAAGTAGAAAAACTTCAACACGCGACTGGCGCGCAACAAGCAGAATAAAGACAGAAAAAATGAGAAGTGGAGGAGGGGGAGAGAAGAATAAGTGAGGGTCTGAAGTAGAGAGAAAATGAGATTAATACGAGAGAGGAGAATGAAAAACAATGAAAAAGAGAGAGAGAGAGAGAGAGAGAGAGAGAGAGAGAGAGAGAGAATGTTAAACATTTACGCAGGTAAGATACTCTTAACCTTTATTAATTAGCATACAAAAGATTTCACTCTCGGTACAGATGAGAAACAACCGCTACGTCTCAAATATTTTCTCAACATTTTTTTTTTGACTTCATAAGAAAGATTTGAAGACATTTGGCGTGTAAATAACACTAATATATATATATATATATATAATATATATATATATATATATATATATATATATATATATATATATATACAGGGTGTCCCATAAGTCCGGTCTCATAGGTAAATTTACTTTAAATTAAATTTACAAAGTAATACAAGGGAACCAAAAATGTTCAAATTGATGTCTTGTTTTGGGACTTTTTTTTTATTGTTGTTGAAGGTAGAATAACACGCAATTGCTGATATGGATGCGAGTTACACACGTTAGGAAAAAGACCTCCGCCTTTTCCTCACGATTGTAACCCACTTCCATATTAGCCATTGCCTGTTATTCTACCTACATCAAAAAAAAAAGTCCCAAAACAAGACATCAATTTGAACATTTGTTTTACTTCTAATGTATTACTTTTGTAAATTTAATTTAAAATAAATTTTCCTACGAGACCGGATTTATGGGACACCCTGTATGTATATATATATATGGGGGGAAATAGTTAACCTTACAAGAATATTCTCTATCCATAAAATTAAACAAGTTAAAGGACCAAAATTTCGTTATAATTACCACAACCAAAGCACCTCTCGCCGCTGTAGTAGTTACACACACACACACACACACACACACACACACACACACACACACACACACACACACACACACACACACACACACACACATCCCTATATTGCATTTGTAAGACGGTTGGTTATCAAGCCTGAATGTCTGACGAACGAACACAGACCAACGAAGATGAAGTTATGAGTTTTTTTTTAAATGCATTTACACAGCCTTTACAACTTTCATATATATGTATATAGCACATTGCCATCGAGAGAAGACTATTATTTGAATGAAGGCTGAAACGAATGAAAAATTTCTTAAAGTTACCCTTGCCGAAGGAAAGCATTCCCACTAGATTTAACGGTACACAGTACACACAAAGAAATAATGGTAAAAGTCACAAAAACGTAGTACAACTTTACAAATGCAAATGATTTGCAGGATTTCCACTAAATCAATGTATTCGTATGTTTTCTTACCGAGTTTACTTAGTGCTTCTTTTCAAAAGTTACATCACAGCGTCTTTATTCAGTAAATCTAAAGATAATTAGTAATTTATACCGAACTGTTTGAGTAATAATCAGCAGTAATGAAGATCCGAAAATGGCACAGCGCTCAAGCCAACTAATGCGACTCTCTGCTATAATTCCTGTATTATTAATAACATCATCATCGGAATTCGAATCCCCGATCTTATTGACTTCACTTCGTTTATAGGGAAACTGTGTTACCCACTAACCTTCGGATGCTGGCAACTGTTTGAGTAATTACATACAAAACCACACACTTATTACTGGTACATTACAGTGAATACTTTCATTATTATATTATATATATATCACCACATAAGGCAGACTTTTTTAGAGAGAGAGAGAGAGAGAGAAGTTCCACCTCAAGTACGAGCAGCTCGCCGCATTACTGTCAAGTAAATTGAGGGAGAATACATGAGCGAGACTTCTGTACATCGCTAATCATACTGGAAAAGACAGTAACACTACTTTGTATCATCAATTTTAAAAGTTTTCCAGCTTTGATTGAACTCTAATTATTCGTTGTGCATAATATATATATATATATTATATATATATATATATATATATATATATAATATATATATATATATATAATATATAAGGTATACACAGCCAATATATCAAAGATAAACCAAATAGATAGAATGAGCTGGATAATTAGGATCTATCAATGAATCTTTTTCATCTGTCATTGTCAATGATCAAAAGTATGAACTCTAAAATTAGTCAGATGTACGCCTAAGGTAAAAAGTAAAATTTGGTAATTTCCATGATGTGCCCCAAGGTACAACATTAGGTCCTAAAAATTTTTTCCATTGTCCTAAAGTCAAGGATTAGTATTATCACACGATCGCGTTCGTGTTCGACGCCACGACGACCAAGCTACGCCCGCTGCTACGGGTTGTTCACTTTATATGGATTCGCTTGAAAAGGATAGCAGGTAAAAGACACGAAAGTTATTCCACACAACTTCCAGCGCCATAGAAAATTCCACAACAAGCACTAATCCTAACAAAGCCGTCGTTTCCTTATCCACCGTATTATTATTATTGACACTATGGTCACCTCCTGCGACACCCGAGGAATAAGGAAGGAGTCTTGTCACGCCATTTCCTCAGGAAAAAACAAAAATTACACTGATTTCAAATAAAATTCCACTCCAATGCTCTTAGAAACTTTTCCTTCTACTTGAATCTCCATTTCAAATATCTTTAGAACAGCTATGTGTTTGTAAATACAAGGTTCGAGTACATCAATAAAAGTAAAATTACTGTAGTTTCTTCAACTTGTAACGGTTCTTCTAATAAATATTAATTAACTATGTACGTACGGTACATTTAATCATATAGTGGATCCACCCAATAATTATATGGTGCATATATATATAATCAACACTCAAGACAATTGTGTGTGTGTGTGTAATAAAATGCTGATCACTTAGAGCCTGTGACATTATTGGGAATTTCGAATCAACCATAAAATTTAGAGATTCTGAAATATTTACATAAATTTAAGCAAGCATTGAAATTATTGCATGTGGCTTTTAACATTTTCCGTTTTTTTATGTTATTATTAACATTCTATTGGTTTTTAATACATAGAAATATAAAAATTACTCCACATATATACATTTATTAAGTTGTATTTATTTAGAAGACTATTTCCGAATATGCGAAATCGGTCATTTTTCAATAAATACTTTTTATAGTATTTTAAATGTATTAAATTGTTTATAAATTGAAAAAAAATAAAATTACTGGAAGAGATGTAATGCATATTTTAAAGTTATTCACCAAAATTTGGTATTTGTATTATCTTTATAATTTTGCAACCTCCCTTCGGGGAGTCGAAAAAGAAAAAAAAAAAAATGGTGTCAATAATCCAGCAGGGGTTGAAGCACCTTAAACAGAAAAAAACGAAACTTTAAAGTTATTCAATTTAGTCTTTACTTTTTCAGTAAAGTTTGTACTTCATAAAAAAAAAAAAAAAAATTTTTAGTTACACTACAGAAATCGTCTGGCATCAAGATATTACAGGTGTATCTGTAATATATAGTTTCGGATTCATTGTTCGTAAATACAAAAACGGCTAAACTGTGATGTAATGAGAAAAAAAAAACCTACAGATGTAAAGTGGAATACATACAAGCTGTTTTGGGTATTTACAAACACTATTTAGGCCTAAGTGTAATACAAACTTTCCGCAAAGACCAAGCTAACTTTGTGTGTGTGTGTGTGTGTGTGTGTGTTAAAGACAGACGAACTCTTTTATGCATTTACAGATTTGGAAAACACGCATTCTTTTGTAAAACAATTAACATTTTATGTTTGTTAATTAACACGACTCCTATTTTTGTTTCCCTTCATCAAGTATTTTGTTAACTTAATTATTTTAAATATTTCAATTAAAACAAAACTATCGACCCAAAAATACTGAAAATGAGTCTGCAAATATTGACGCCAGACGATTTTTATGTTATGTTAACAAAGAAATTTGGATTCATTCTTTTTTTACATAAAATTAATTACAATTATTTAACCAATAAAAAAAATTATAAATAATAATAATTATTATTCAAGAGAATCAGAAACTGAAACACCACTCAGACAAGAGGAGGTAATTGCGGTAACGCCTACCAAAATTATTATTACCAGCAACATTGGGATCGAACCCCCGAGCTCAGGAAGTTCGCTTAAGGGAAACGGTGTTTAGTGTTTACTCACTCACTCCAGATGATCGAGGAAATGCTGAATATAATTACAATGTAACTTATTATTTTAATAATTCTGAAACAAATTTTTTTAACTGAACGTTAAAAAAGAATTAATTAGAAGTCTAATAAAATATACTTAGTTATATTCACGCGGTAACTAATTTAAATCCCTTTGCTTTGTCCGGAGCGATAGGGCGCGTCCCTCTGTGGCGAATGTGGGAATACACCTTTCTTCGGTGTAAGGGCTTTCTCTGCCCTCGTGGACCATTGGGCCCGTTTGGGGACTCGGCTGATCTCCTGCTTCTTTTTCTTTCTTTCTCCTTTAACCCATTCTTTCTGGCTTCTCTCTGTTTTTTTGGCATCGTTCTTTGGACCTTGATTTTGACCCCTTCCTTGGCCCTTGGGTGTGGGAGGTGGTTGCCCTGCACCCTTGTCGCTTTCCAACCAAACCCAAACCCTGTCCCTGCCGCTTTTCACCGCGCGTTGGATGAGAGTGGCCGCCTTTCAGGCACAGGGACTGGGTGCGGGTGTATCTCCCCTGCGTGACATCTATCGGCGGTGGGACCAAGTGTGCCCACGCTTCGCCTTTCCCTTGTTGGAGTCGGTGGTGGCTGGATGCGCGCGGGGGATGAAGTTATTTTTTGTTTCGCTATGGACACTTCTCCCCCTCGGCTTACGACTACTGCTTCTCACTCTCGGACTACTCCTTCTCTCAACACTCGGGTGGTGGGCAACCAGGCCCTCGAGTCCTTTACCAGTGGAAGACCGCAACCTAATGGGGTTGACCCCCCTGTGGAAGCGGTACGCTTGCACTCTCCTTTTCCGTTGCCGACCCCAGTCCGTCCCTCGACTATGCCTTTGGACCTACACACTGGAGCAGGGGTCTCGCCCCAGCCCACTTCAGCCACCTTCGGGCAAGTCAAGTTCCACCGAGGATTTGCCCCCACAACCCGGCTTCTTGCTCTCCCCATATGCCCCCCTTACCCGCCGTCAGCCCACCTCCCCACGGAGAGCGCCTCGCGGCGGACGGGGGAGCCGGCATTCACGGCCGTCCTATCGACCGTTGACTATCCCGGTCCATTTCGACTCTACAGCCTCCCTCTCTTCCAAGTATCCACAAATTCCTGGTGATTCGGCCTACATCTGGGTCCCTCCCGACCAACTCTGAACGGACGTTCCAGGCGATCCGAACCCACAGCAACTCCAGCCGCTATGACGTACGCCCACAGAGGGATGGCTCCCTCCTCGTAAAATCACGCTCAGCCGCAGAGACGAAAGCCCTACTCTCCGTCACTGAGGTCCTTGGATGCTCGGTGTCCGTTTCCCCACACCCTCGCCTGAATCAGAGTCAGGGCACTATTTACGCCACCCGCCTATTGTCGATCGCAGTGAACGAGCTCCTGGAGGACCTCGCACCCCAAGGAGTCACTAAGATCTATCGTTCACATCCCGACAGGGAGGCACCCCTCCCCCACCCCACGTCTGCTCCTTACTTTCAATACACTAATCCCCCCCGGCCGCATTGTATGGGGTATGGGAGACCGCGCGTCATGCGAGTTTTCTATACGCCCATACATCCCAGACCCGACCCGTTGTTTTAAATGCAATAAGTTTGGACACGTTAGCTCCGTTTGTCGACAGCCGCATCAATTGTGTGTGCACTGTGGACGACTCGCTCACCCTGACAGGTGCCCCAACACACCCAAATGCTCCAACTGTGAAGGCGCACACCCCTCTTCATCCCGCGAATGCCTTTTCTTCAAGTTCGAGGAGGAGGTCCGCGGCCTACAAGTGTCGGACTTCCTTAGCCCCCGTGAGGCACGAGACAGGGTGCGGAGTCGGGAGGTGAGGCCGGGGATGTCCTATGCCGCTGCTCTCGGCTCTATCATCTCGGCACGCCGCCCTGGCCTGCCGCCGAAACCCCCCCCAGCCACTGCTCCCTGTTCCCCACAAAGCAAATCCTCGCAGGACCCGACGGTCCCCTGTCCCCCCACCGTTCCTCTTCTTCCCGCACCTCACCTGCCACGAATCCCCCAGGAGTCTGGGACCAGGGCTCCCAGGTCCCAGCCACCTCAAACCCTGCCTTCCCAGTGCTCCCTGTACACGCCCGAACCTGCCGCCCGGAGCAAGCCGTCGAGGCGGAGACGCCGGAGCGTGTCGCCAGACCCTCCGGCCTTCCAACGTCTCTCTCCCTCTTCCCCTAAGACCAAGAAGACGGCTCGGACCCTTACACCGCCCACCACGTCTACTATGTCCATCTCTCCCCATCGCAGAAGTCCCACCGCTCTACCCCCACAGACTCGGACAATAGTGGCCGAAATCCACGACCCGCCCCGTACGACGAGACCCAGCCCAGTGGATCCAGTGGATGCGGCTCTGGCGCAGCTGCACGGTGTGACCGAGGGAAGCTCGGCCGCGCCCACGCCCATGAGTCTCATGGATCTGCCCTTGCCTCCTGGTGCCATTTTCTCCACCCCTCCACGAGACCACTCTGGTTCACCTCCTTCCACCCCCATCGTACCTACCCCCCCAACATCCCCGGCCCCCTCCTTATCAGCTACCCTGAGTACGCCCTCCCTCCCACCCGCCCGGTCTTTCTGGTACCCCCTGTCACCACCTAGGGTCCGCCGTGAGACCCCGGACAGGCGGGGTAGCGCCCCTTTTGGGGTTAACGTGCCCCCCCTGGCCCGACCACAGAAGCCCGTCAAGGCACTTCTGACCCGCTCAGCCCACGATGTTCCTCTGCCTGCCGTGATCCACGCCTCCGGTCTCGCTCGGCCGACTCGACCCCGCAACCTCCGCGGGGTTCGACAGGCCGACCGATTCCTTCCCTGGTGAACGGTAGATAGCCAGCCATGCTCCCGACCCAGCCTTCAGTTTCGCGAACTCCAGATCTCCCTTCACACTCCAACCTCCTAGCGCCTACACCTTTACCCATCCCCCTTCATCAACTAATGGATCCCCCGAAAACCACAATAGTCCACTGGAACTGTCGAGGAATCTTTGCAAACTATGAAGGCCTTAACTCCCTGCTTGCCACTTCCCGTCCAGTGTGTGTCTGTCTCCAGGAGCTAATCCTGGGGACCAGGCCCATGCCCTGCCCCACTGGTTATTTTTGCGTCGCCACCCCGCCTCCTACCTGCACTCGAAGGGGAGCTGCCATCCTCGTCCACCACGCAGTCCCCTTCTACAATCTCTCCATCCGGTCCCCGCTACAGGTGACTGCCGTCCGGCTCTCCCTGGATAGACAGTACACCATTTGTTCAATCTACCTTCCGCCCCACGCTCAAGTCTCCCGCGACGACCTGGTGGAAGTCGTGGAACAACTCCCCAGGCCCTTCCTACTGCTGGGCGATTTCAATAGTCGTCACCCCTTGTGGGGCGACACACACTCCACCTATATGGCCCCAACCCTGATATCCGTCATGACCGAGCTCTCCTTCGAGTGCCTCAACGATGGCTCTCCTACATTCTACCATGCCACCACCTGCACTCCATCCTGTATAGACCTGTCCCTCGTTTCAACTGATGCCCTCCTAGACTTCACGTGGCAAGTCCTCCGAGAGGACCATGGAAGTGACCATCTCCCCATTCTTCTCAATCGACCCGACCAGACCGTACGGGTACCGGTAAGGTGGGTTACCACCAACGCGAATTGGGCCCGCTTCCGCGACAACACATATACCACCCTTACAACTGCCCACTTCCCATCCATCGACGAGTGCATCGCATACTTCGAGTCCGTCGTTCTAACGGCCGCAAGCACAAGCGTACCACAATCCTCCGCCTACCCCCGCGCCCGACGGGTTCCTTGGTGGACCCCGGAGTGCGCGGAGGCCGTGCGCGCCAAGAAGAAGGCAACTCGGCGCTTCTACCGGACGCGACTCCCCATCCATCGCACGGAGATGCAGCGGGTCAGGGCCATCGCCCGCCGCACAATGAAGACAGCGCGCCGAGCCTCTTGGCGTGCCTTTGTGTCCGGCATCACCGCCAACACACCTTCGGCTACCATCTGGAAGAAGGTGCGGGGCGTCGAGAGGAGACATGTCCCCTCCCGACCCCCGGTCCTCCGGACTAACGACGGACTCCTATGTGAGCCCAAGTCGGTGCAGACCACCTTGCTTCTACCTTCGCCGCCGTTTCTTCCTCTGCAGCCAATTCCGTACCCGCCCCTGACGATAGCCCCTCTCCACCGTCCATAGACAGCACCTACAACCGATTGTTTACCATGCGTGAACTACAGGCGGCACTGGCCTCTCGACGATCCCCTTGTCCCGGCCCGGACGGTATTCCGTACGGCATGATCCAACACCTCCACTCTACCTTACAAATTTTCCTGTTAGACCTATACAATCGCATATGGATAGAGGGTGCCTTCCCCTTTAGGTGGAAGGAGGCCCACGTCATCCCTATCCCCAAGCCCGGCAAAGATTCCCTGGACCCCACAAACTACAGACCAATCGCCCTGACGTGTTGTGCCTGCAAGATCCTCGAAAAAATGGTCGCTACGCGATTATCGTTCGTCCTTGAACGTACCAATTCCTTCCCGTCTACCCAGTCCGGCTTCAGACAATTCCGCTCCACCACTGATCCCCTCCTGCTTCTCAGCCGAGACATACAGGATGCCTTCGACAATGGACAGTTCGTACTGTCACTTTTCTTTGACATCCAGAAGGCCTATGACACCACCCGTCGAGCAGTGATCCTCGGTCAGCTCCGACATCTGGGCCTCGTCGGAGCCATGCCTACCTTCATCAGGGGCTTCCTTTCTTCTCGGACCTTTAAAGTCCGGGTGGGCTCAGTCCTCTCTGACACCTTTGTGCAGGAGGACGGGGTCCCACAGGGGAGCATCCTCAGTGTTCTCTGCTTCTCCGTCGTGATGAACACGGTCTCACAATGCCTTCCACCCACAATCCGCTCTTCCATTTACGCGGATGACCTTGCAATCTACTTCGCAGGGCGAGAACCGTCTGTCGTTCAACGGCAAATGCAGCTCGCCATCTACCGGGTGGAAAGGTGGGCGACGTCGGTGGGTTTCCGCCTCTCCATCCCTAAGTCCAAGTGTATGGTCTTCAGTAGAAGAAGACCCACAACCCTTCCTCTACCCTCTGTCACATTATACGGCAGTCCTCTTGAGGTGGTACCCTCTACGCGTTTTCTGGGCATGACCCTAGACCGACGGCTCAATTGGGTTCCCCATCTCAAGCACCTAAAGCAATCTCTTCGACGCCCCCTCGCTCTCCTGGATCACCTCTCTCACACCACATGGGGTGCAGATCGACGCTCTCTTCTTCGCCTTTATACTTCCATAGTACAGTCGAAGCTGGACTATGGTAGCGCAGTTTACGGTTCAGCCTCCAACGCCCGCCTCCGTATCCTGGACCCGGTACTTAATAGAGGCCTCCGCCTCGCCACCGGTGCTTTCCGCTCCTCCCCAGCCTCCATGTGGAATGTGACCACCTCCCTCTCGCCCTCCGACGGGGTCTACTCCTCATGCGGACATACCTCCGTGCACAGAGGCTACCTTCTTCGCTTCTGGGCACGGCGGTTTTAGAACTACCACCTCAGGGACGGAGCTGGCACTTCACTGAAGCGGTCCGCTCTTTCCTTGATCTTTTCAACATGCCCGCCCCCTCAGTTATCCCCATTTCATTCAGCATCTACCCCCCCTGGATCCTAACCCCTATCAAGTTTTGCAAAGATGTGTTCCCTACCGAAGACTACCACGAGCGCCATGATATACAGGTCACTCTTCCGCGAACACGCAACCCAACACCCGGACGCAATCGCCATTTACACGGATGGTTCCCGCTCGGAAGCTGGTGTGGCCTCCTCAGCGGTGATTCTGTCCCAGCCGCTCTCCGGGGCGTCGGCCTGCCCCGCGAGGCCTCCGTTTTTTCGGCGGAACTTTTCGCCATTACGGAGGCCCTCGATATTGTCGCGCACCCACTCTGCCAGCTCTTTCGTCATTTATTCGGATTCCCAAAGTGCACTTCTCTCCCTAGAAAGATTTAACTCCCTCACCCGCTCGTCTGTACCATCCAGCAGACCTTCCACTTTTTAACGATCTCCCAACACAAGACAATCGCATTCTGTTGGGTCCCGGCTCATGTCGGCATCCAGGGTAACGAGGCGGCGGACCGCACAGCAAAGACGGCCTGCTTGCTGCCGGCCTCCTCCCGACCCCCCCCTTCTCCGACTTCTTCCCGGCTTTCCGCTCCCACTTCCGCTCCATATGGCAGCGGGAATGGGACCAGGCCACACAAAATAAACTCCACACGATCAAACCGCAAATAGGATACTGGGCTTCTTCATTCCACCGGTCCCGCCATAAAGAAGTAATCCTAGCCCGTCTCCGCATAGGTCACACCCGCATCACCCACGGACACCTTATGGCGAAATCGCCAGCCCCGCTTTGCCCTACCTGCCATACCCCTATCACTGTCTTACACCTCCTGGTGGAATGCTCAAAGTTGTCCGCTCTCCGTCGCAGGTGTTTCCCTCTCTCGGCCGAAAACCCATACCCAACTGCCTACGATCCATACTCGCCGAAGGCCCCCACTTTTCAGCGGAAGCCGTTCTCCTCTTCCTTACTCACTCCCATCTGCTCCATCGCATCTGAAACCATACCCCTCCTACCCACTATCCATCGACTGACCCTTACTCATTCCCGTAGTCTACCACCCCTAGCACAGTAATATCACCCACTCACTGCCTCGCCGAGATATGTACCGCCTCTTTAGGTACGAATCGGCGGTAAATCTGAAAAACAAAACAAAACAAAAAAACTAATTTAAATATGTAATTAATAAAGTATTATATATGATGAATTTCACAATTAAACGCGTGAAATGGAATAAATGATGCAAACCCACAGGAAAAAAGAAAAATGATTCCAAGGCCTTTCGTGTATTCAGAAGTACACCCTGACGAGGTGTACTTCTGAATACACGAAAGACCTTGGAATCATTTTTCTTTTCCTTGTGGATTGCATCATATATATATATATATATATATATATATATATATATATATATATATATATGTTTCTGCGCGTATGTAGGAGAATTACGACTTCTGATCGAGTGAGGACCATGGTCTAGTGGTTATCATATGTAACCGGCAATCGGAAGATCCTGAGTTCGACTCCCAGGTGGTTAACTCATTTTTTCATTTGTTCGTTCTCCCTCCTCATCTTGCGCGGAATGTTCTCCTATACAAGCGTCGTTCTTTACGTTAATTATACCGCGTGTTCTTTGCAGTTGAAATGTATATGTATATACTGTATACTTCATTTTTACATGAGAGAGATTATATACGTAACTTAACTAGGCTGAAAGTACACTTCAAGTTCCTTGATAAAAACATTTATTATATTGTTACAAAAAATAACAGCTGACATACGAAAAAAAAAATAAGGTGGGTGAGGCCTAGCATGAATATAGGTCAAAACAAAAATAAGGTGGGGGGAGAGGAGGGCTACATAAAATATAGATAAAAAAAGGATGCACAAATTTTCTCTAACAAGAAAAACCATTTATGTGAAATTTTAATGCAATCATATCTATTTCGTAATTCACATGACAGTGTAGTTTTTTCACCATTTTTTTGGTATAAACCAATCAAAGAAAATGTAAATGTTAATGTATAACTATACTTCTTCTCTCCCAATAATAATAATACAAAAATTTAATACGGATAAAAGTGAATACATACATATTAAAAAGGTGGGCAGGACCGAACTCCAGGAACTCGGTCTTTTCTCAGTGAAGACCGAAATGAGGAGCGACGGTCCATTTTTAAGCAATTCCGGACGGTCGGTCCGGACGGTTTTTAAGTGATTTTAGTGTGTGTAGTGATTATTTGAAGTTCTAAAGAAGATGGATCGTTTCCTCAGAAGACTCAGAAAGAGACTGATACTGAACTGAAACTTTTCAAACACCTGGAGGAGACGAAGAATCTACTGATGTTAGTTGCTTCAACTTCAAGTCAAGCAACTGGAGCTCTAGCGGAAGAACTGAACCCGGCAATCCCTGGCCGTACCTGGAAAATACTTTGAATACCTGGGCCCCAAGGTGAGCAGAACCTGGAGTACAAGTGCTTGCTGTGTTCATCAAGTTTAAACACGCCTATCCATCCAGTGCCGCTGTGGAGAGGCTCTTCTCTTTGGGGAAGGACGTCCTCAAGCCGAAAAGGTCAGGGCTCAGTGACAGCCATTTTGAAATGCTAGTTCTTGAAGGGAACTCAAGCATTTATTTAATAACTTTTTTTCATCATTTATGTATTGTATTAATTATAATTACGTTAATAAAATTAAAGATTTCCGGTGTCTTAATTTCATTTTATCAAATTTTTCATTAATTATATATAAGGACCGAGAGACGAGTTGTTCCTAGGTCAATCTTCAGAAATGACGTGACCGGGACCGTCGGTCCAGTTTGAGGCAAGGACCGGGACCGGGACCGTCGGTCCTTTTTGAGGCCGGGTGCCACCTTTGCATATTAATAAAATAATCATACACTAAACATATCGTAAGTATAATTATTTAAATAATAATATATAATTGTTAACGTTAAATGTTACATTTTCTTCGAATGGTATGAATATGCAAAAAACTTGACGAAAGAATTAGTAGTTCAATGAATAAGAAAAAATGGACCAAAAAAAATGCCCCCGATTTTATATATACAGGGTTGTCACAAAGTCCCTTTGCGTGAAAAAACCAAGGGCAACACAGATACGTATGCTGTGTAATGACAAAAGGATTTTGTAGCCACTCTGTATAGGCTACTTATATAAATATACTCTATCAAATAAACATTTTACCATATTTCTATATACCATGTAGAATATTAATGGAATTCTTTAAAAATTTTTAGTAATGAAAACTTAATTATTTTAAACATTTAAAAAATACCTACATTCACGGATGACAAATTGCTATGACGTCACAGGCTGATACTTGGTCATATTTATTGTATACAATAAATATATATATATATATATATATATATATATATATATATATATAATATACACACACACACACACCTTGATTAACCTTGGTTTTGTTTCCGCCAGATTTGTTCATTCTGTCAAGCTTGCTGCTCACCTTGGACCTACAGTTAACACAGAATCCGAACTACGGTGATCGGAAATTACGAAGTACTTGTGGGACTCTAACTCACGTTCTCCGATCAGCAGCCCAGCGTCTTAAACACTAGGCACCAAGGGTACCCATTTACCTACAACGTATTTTTTTCCGAAAGGTTGAAACGGGTAAGCTGCATGCTGTCTGCTTTCGCCCTAATCGAAAAGGGGGCCGGTGTATTCGAAGTCAGCTTTGCTAACCATACACTAATATATCGTAATTTCCGGTGCATCTTGCTCCTGATGAATCATGCACTCGAACGAATAAAGTTACGAATGTCTACAATGCAAACTAACGACACAAGCAATTATGATAACTCAACCCACTTACTTCCACTGGTGATGAATCATGTACGGAAGACGCATCAATACGTTGACCCTTGCGCATATGCTTGGCAATGGTGCTACTCGCTGCTCACACCCTGAATGCGTTGCTTAGGTGGATATATATGCTTTGTAATCCATCGGCCCCGAGTTCGAGACCCAGCAAAACCAGCTGTTTATCCTTCCACACAATAAGAAAGTGGTTGGTAGATAAATAGGTACCCTGGGTGGCCTAGTGGTTAAGACGCTGGGCTGCTGGTGGGGCGTTGGTTCGGATTCCACGTTAAACTGTAGTTCTAAGGTGGAGTGAAAAGCTTGAACCTTCGTCAGAATAAACAATTCGAGCGGAAGCTAACCAAAGGTATAGTGCAGTGTTAGGAGTATAGCGGCGCTGCTTTGAAGAAAAGTAGCGAAGGCTAACCAAAGAAGGGGGGTCCCTATTCTTCAATAGCCTCCATTTTTGTTCTTGTAGTTTAAAAGGAATATTATTATAATAAATAAAAGCAATGAAAAACTAAATTTGGGCCACTAACAACGACGTGGTGGTGCTTGGAAGTCTGCCCTACGTTATCAGCTGGAATGGGCTATATTTAGCTTGGTCAGCATCGAGTTCCTGATGTTGCCGCATACATGAGGCACACTTATTTATTATATTTTTTATTATACAGGGTGTCCCATAAGTCCGGCATCATGGGAAAAATAATAAAAAAGCAAAACAAAAGCTTTATTTACAGAACGTGTCAATATGTCCACCATTGTTTTCAATACACAAATTCAGGACGTGATACCCAGTCAGCAACCACACGGTGAATGATGTCAGGAGTAATGGTGTTACATGCCCCAATAATGCGCTGCCGCAAATGTTTCAACACTCCTAATTTTCTCGCATATACCAGCGCTTTCAAGTGGCCCCAGAGATAAAAATCTAGTGGCGTGAGATCCGGCTTCTAGCTGGCCATTCCACAGGCCCTCGACGTCCTATCCAATGACCAGGGAATTGTTGGTACAGGTATCCCTTACTTGGTGCTGTAATGTGCAGGAGCGCCATCTTGCTGGAACCATGTTGGGAAATTTCCTTCTTCGTCAAGACACTGGGAAATGCTTCTTCTCTTTAAGCATACGTAGTAGTGCCTCCAGTGACATGTTCATCGAAAGAGAGGGGGCTATGATGCGATCCTTCCAAATGCCACACCATAATACCATACCATCACCGAGATGCACCTTGTTCCTTTGAAGAGGTATACTAGTGAGGGTTGTTTTGAGACCAGTAGCGGGAGTTCTGTCGATTTACCTCACCATTTCCATAAAAAACAGCCTCGTCACTGAACAGAGTGGTGGACGGGAAATTGGCATCCCGAGCATATAAATTATGGTTTGTAGAAATAGAAAAATATGAATTTCTACTTATGATGCCGGACTTATGGGACACCCTGTATAAAATAATGCGTATTAACTGTTTTTATTATTTTCACTAGGATGTGGTCAAAAAGTAGCATGAAATAGTCGAGTTCTACTAGTAGCACTTATTCCTACATTACTAGCAATCAAGAGAACTGTGAATTGAATCGATGCAATTTTTACTATCCCACCATTATAGAAGATTTAACTGAATATTATTTTCTTCATTTTGCCTATTTTATTCATGTTCTACGTATTGTTCTATAGAGTACACACCATTTTTCTCTCGCACAGCTGCTCAATAACTGAAGGCAACAACTTAGCTACTGAATTTGTGATTTACAGATATGTATCATACATTGATGCTATTTTCTAATAGTAGACCCCCGCTATTCGAGATTAATTGGTTTCAAAAAGAACATCTCGGATAGCGGAACCATACTTTACATGTTATAAGGCTAACTGGTTCCAGAAAACTAAAAACTGACCCTTATCACCAGTGGTGTAGTGCTAAATAAAGAAGTGAGGGAACGCATTTGAAAGTGTTACTCAGATGCGGGGGGGACAATGGCGAACGCGGCGAGCCCATACAGCTGGGGGTCCGGGGCACTGTAAGCCCCCGGGAAATCTTTTGAAATCTGACCAATTTCAGGGATATTTTGAGGTCATATGCACTGGATATTAGGATATATTCCAAGGTGAAGATGCAGTATTTCCAGTGTCATTAGATATACGACATCCAGTACGATCAATAAAAATAGCTAACAACTGGAATGATTAACTAAAAAAAAGTTAACAACTGGTACGCCGTGGGACTGTTTCACCAGATTTATAGGCTAGCATTGCCTCAGTCGAAGCTAAAAGAAATGAAGCAGTTAATGATTATTCTCATATTTTTCTAGGGGTGGGAATTAAAATTTCATGACGTTAGAGATTTGTAAGTTCGGATTTATTTGAATAGTGAGGGAACGCGTTCCGTCTACCAAAAAAGAGTAAGGGAACGCCGTTCCCACAGCACTACCACTGCTTATCACCACAAAATCTAACTTTTAAGACCCTACAGTATT